>PHWZ01000221.1:1103-60601 GCA_004379285.1 Botryotinia calthae | reverse complement strand
CCTCAAAAACAAAGAAATCACTAACCCATCCGCTCGATAATATAATCTCATTTTATTTCATCTCATCTTCTCCTCCTTTAAAAGAAAGAGATGTTAATTACAAAAAAATCATTACCTCGTACGAATAACTCAACAAATATGTAAACGAACAAATTACTTTTTTAACTTTCGATATCTTTAATACCTAATTTAAATTTTCAATTGTCGATCGGATATCAGATTCTGTTTTTTGATTGTTTAAATTTAATTGAATCATCGTAATGACTCGTATGTAAGATAACTTATATGAATTTAGATTTTATGAGATATTCCTAAGTTACTTTTTATAGTATTCTATTATTTCGTATACTCATTGATGACCTCAAATCATAGATACGACTACTCTCAAAATTTGTCTATTCTCAGATTTCTTCCGTTACTGTATCACTACATAATTACATCACATTCTCAGATTGTCACCGTAATATCAGTGCAAGTAAATATCAATTAATAGATAGAAGCTACGTAGATAGATATGGAAAACTCCATCTAACCCAGAATCAATCGCTCGCTCGCTTGAAAATCTATCTCGCTAACGATGTCTGTATGTATGCATGAAATCATATGAATTCCGCACTTCTGGTTTGATTTATGTCTTGAAATAGTTGAGCGTATTAGTTTTGTATTGTTGAGTATTGCTTTGATTTCTCTGATTGCTGTCTTCTGGGCGATTCGATTCGATATGGAGATGGAGATGGATGGATGAACGCATCCAATCTAGCTATTTGCCTATTTGGGAAAGATAGATAGATAGATCAATGGGTGAATCTGCATACGCGAATCTTCCTCGACAAACCGAAACGAAGGAAAAAAAAGGAAAAAAAAAATTCAGAATCCAGAAGATCTTCACGCTTACAATGCAGATTTATTCAAACGCATCGTATGCGCCCCGCCCCTCCCAGCAAACATTTGCGGAAAAAATTATCTCATCGCAGAAATAGAAAACACCCTCCCATCAAGTTCTGTAAACCCTTGATATTAATAGTAGCACCAGCATTGAAACTTCAGCCCGTAACTCCATTCCCATTGTAAGTTTTCGATCCAGCAGCAGAAGTAGAAGTGAAAGTAGAACCCATGATTTTCCCATCGATATCAGTTGAATGAGTATAGACATTGCATTTGCATCCATCTCCACTTCATCGTCGTCTTGATATCAATTCTTGACTTTATTTTGAAGACTCAATTCCTTTTGAAAAAGTCCCTCATTCTCATCTTCCTCTCTATCAGATTCTCCGTCAAGATCAATTTCGTCCGGATTAATCTTCACTGCATTTTCCTTTTCCTTTCCCTTTTCCTCCCTCAAAACCTGTCTTTTATCCAAACTTCCACTTACTTCATGGTCACTCTCAACCTCACTTTCCAGAATTGCCTTTTCGGTATCAGCTCCAGGATTGGGATCGAAATAAACCTTTGTATCTGCATTTTCGACTGTGGATTTGAAAGTTTGGAGGTCTTGGAGATTTTCGCTTGGTAGGGTTGATATTGATGCAGTTGGTTTGATCGGAACACTGGTGTGAGATTCTCCGGGTTGGGCGGGTTGAAAAGCGGAGATACGGGGACCGCTGAATTGAACTGAGGGTCTAGCCTTATTTTGGAGAGCTTGGGTTTGTTTTTGGGGATGCGAAAATGGAAGAGAAGTATTCTCGCCATCGGCGGCGGAAATGGCCGAGGAAGCGAACGAATGAATGCTGTATTCTGCGGAGCTTGGAGAAGAGGATTTGGTGGTGATGGTTCTAGGAAGAGATGTGGTTGAGACAATGAGACGGGGTCGAGGTGTAGAATTGTTGGAAGTGGGTGTAACAGGGGTTGGTACCGATGCGTTAGGGATTGTAGATGTAGATGGGTTCTGAGAAGAAGCTTCAGTAGCAGCAACTTCAAGAAGCCATTGTTTTCCACTAATAATGCGAGGTGCGCGTTTTGGTGTAACGAAAGAAGAGTCTTCATCTTTTTGTGGGGCATGAGATGATGCTCCGATGAGTGTTGATGTAGATTCAGTACTAGAATCTGCTCGTTGTGGTCGATGTCTGATAGTACCGGTTTGTTCATCTTGACGACCAAAATCTTGAATAGATGTACTATCTCCCAATTCCTCCTCGACCTCGTCAGCCCATGAGCCTGCCTTCAAAGCAGAGCCTCTCAAACTAGGAATAACATCATGCTGTCTCTGTAATGCCGCTAATCTCTTTCTCTGCACCACCAAAACTGAATCAACAACTCCATCCACTTTCGAACCGTCGCCCATTCCCTCAACTTCACTTCCACGTCTGTCGATTCTAACTCCTAGTTCTGTTTGAGGAAACATAGGTCTTCTCTTTTCAGGTTCTCTCTCCAATTCCTGCAAGTCTCCTTCACAATTATCCTTCTCGAATTGCAAAATTAATCCAAACCCTCTGTAACCACTCGACTTGGTTAAAAGACCAAAAGCACTCCTAGCTTCATCCATACTCGAAAATTCCATTCTGAGAGTTCCTTCATCATCGATGTACCATTCGAGCAAACTATTAGCCCTGAACTCATTTCTATTTCTCAAATCATACACAAGAGTTCGAAGAGAAATATTTGGAGGAAAGTCGGGTATCGTGAGGATGCGAGTACGGTTGAACTCGAAGATCGTCTTAAGTTTTCCTGGAGAGAAAGGGTATGTGGGGGTATGAATAAGTGTGACAATTGCCTTGGCCACATTTCCAGAATCCAAATCTGTTGCTCTGAGCGTAATAGGATGAGCATTCGCATACTCAACATAAGCCTTGGCGTCCTCCTGATTGATAAACGTAACCAACTCCGACTTACTACCCGTCAACTTCATTGTGTTTAACAGAACCGCCGAATAGATCCTACCACCTCTAACCCTAGCAAGAACATCTCTCAGGTCCATATCCTCCGGAATACCCCCAATATGGACACTCCTCAAAACATCATGATCTTCATACCCAGGAACATAAATGATTCCGTATCTAAAATAGTCCGGAATGCTGCGGTTATTTGGATCACAATCGCCCATGTGAGTCATGATCTCCCCATCTCTCTGTTGAGGTGTTGACCAGACAGTGGTTCCTGGCGTCATATCGGGGAGTTCGGGGGATCGGAAACGATTTGATGCATGGGAATTGCGTGTATTGAACCTATCATAGTAGGCATTGCGATTAGCCTGAATTTGATTGGCATAATCATGACCCCTCACAGCCTTTGCTGGAGATAACTCAAAACCGGCTTTGAGAACAGAAGGTGCAGGAACATTGATGAAATTTGCGTGAGCCTGTTGCTGCAAGAGAAGTTGATCTTCGATTTTGAATGCCGGATCCTCAACTTCATCATCAGAGGCAAGAACGTCATCGAGCGTGGAGGTGTTGTAGTCGTGGATGGTTCTTTTCTTTGGGGAAATTGGAAAGTTGGGTGGAACCAATAAAGTACCGTCTTCACCTCGCTCAAGATTGACTGTGTTGGGAATATGGGTTCTTTCGTTGAAGTCGACTGGGTGATGAGAGTATCTGGATTCATCTCGCGCGCTGACCCCCCTCATGGCCGCATCGATGACGGGATGTGTTGTGCGTGGTCTGAATGGGTCATGGTAGTCGGGTTCATCCGAGGAAAATCTCACGTTCTTACCTTTAAAATCAGCATTAGTGAAGCTTCCATTGATTTCCATGTGATCACTCTGTCGAGACTCAATGCGTTCCCAAAGAATAGCATTTTCTCTTCTCAATCTTGGCACTGCAACTCTCAACTCCTCCAACTCTTCAGCATCAGGATTTCGCAGCTTTCTCGCAATTGACTCCGGATTATTGGCAACATTACCCAATGCTCTAGCGATAATGACGGAGCTCTTGATAGCTTCCTCCTTATCTTTTGTAGCGTGAGCGAGGTCGTTCTCGAGAACAGCAATACGAATTTGCAACTCTGTGACCAGCTCTGGATATCCTGCATACTCAGCATTTGCTTGCTGATGTTTGGCATGGCTTAAGATGCGTTGTGAGTGTGAGGTGAGACCAAATGTTGGAGGAGTGGCATAAGAAGATTGTTGACTAATATGATCGAGCCTAGAGGGGTCATCCCCATTCCGAGAAGATAAAGGTATATCCATGATTCCGTAGTATTGATGGATTTAGTAGATCATGAGTAATTCTATCTTGAATATTATGATCTTTGTTAAGCAGCAACTTGAGATCTTTGATTGAGGATAAAGATGGTAAAATTCTGCTGTAAAGACAAAGTGTGGAGGGTTGTAAAATGTGAAAAGTAAAATGGGAAAACTGGCGGCGCAGAAGATAAAGTATGTGAAGTGTATTTGTGATAGCAAATCAGGAAGGTGAAGTAGTGTACTGGAAGAAGTCGAAGAAGTCGGCGAGACTCGAAGCAAGTAAATAGTTGAATATCGCAAGTGATCAGTAGAAAGCAAGGTGATTGTTGGAAAGAATAACTGTCTGCAAGATTGTAGAGGGATCTGAAGGTCAGAGTTGTAAAAGGGTAAAAGAAGTAGAGGATACGACTTGAAAGAACAAGTCAAGTGTTTCCAGATAGTATTGAGAGAGGTATTGAGAGGTATTGAGAGAGGTATTGGGATCTGAGGTTGTTTATTGTAAAAGGAAGAGGAACCAGAATGGGAAGAGGAAGAGGAAGAGGAGGTCGAGGTCGAGGTCGAAGGTCTTTCCCAAAATAGAATAATAACAAGAATGGTCGATGGTGGAGGCACCAGCTCGAGATTCTAGGCAGAAAAAGAGGAGAAGAGGAGATTGTGGATCCAAAGTGAATGTCTTTCCTCACTGTCTATGCTCGGATCAGCTTGGAGTCAGGGGGTCAGAGGGTAAAGGTAAGGGTGATGAGTGATGCTCCCAAAAGTGAATTGGCGAACCTGAGGAATCTTGAATCTTGAATCTTGAACATCGGTCTGGATCATGTATCTTCCTCTTCCTCTTCTTCTTCTTCTTCCTCTTTCTCTTTCTCTTTCTCTTTCTCTTTCTCTCTCTCTCTCTCTCTCTCAAGCAAGCCCCAGTCGCAATCTTCCTAAACCATACTTCTACCTCTCTTGCCAACCCAGTTTAATCTGAAGGAATAGATGTTATTGGCTGCCAAAAGACAGATTCCCAGCCCACAGCAGAAGAAGATGGTCTCAAGTCCAATGCAGAACCAGAATGTTTCATGCACCAAGGAGTTGAGAATGTAACAGGTGAATAGAATGCAGAAACTCAGGATGATGACCTCGATAGGAATTATTGCTTGGATAGACATCGCATCGTTGTTGTTTTCTGAGAAGATACTGGTAAAGGGATGTTTGGCTCTCAAGCTTTGAAGAGAGGGAAAATGCACAAATGAATGATTCACTCATTAGTTTTCTAATAATGTGGATAGAGCTCAACAATAACGCCCACCAGATTCCTAAACTTTACATGTACTGGTTTGACAGTCTAGGATATTGTATGCCCTGTGTATGAGCAACTTAGATGAGAACCGTTGTCCAAATTTCATCCTGAAACCAAATGTAAATGACGACCACCAATTCCCTTGCACTAAACAACAGATGAGTATGGAAACTTCATAATATTAACAGTATCAACTATCTGATTCTTCCTCAATAATGTACTTGTTCAGACTGAATAAGACATTCCATTATGTGACGCTATCTCCATTCACCCGTGGTATCAACAAAGCTCCATCCATTAAATATATTCAACAAAGACCATATGTCTTCTAACTTTTCCCCAAACACCGTACCCTATCACCGAGTTAAACGCCCCAGTCATGAAATCCATCACATTTTGAAGATCCAATAATTTAAGTTCTTTGCTTCTTCTGAAGACTCTTACTTTCCCGTTTACCTCTCGTTGCCTCCGCTGGGTTAGATGTCACGGTTGACCGAGAAGCTTCCTTATGATGTCCTCCTTCAGCAGCATTAATGGCGCCCTCTCCATATCTGTATCCTTCTGTTGTATTTTGAAGTTGATGTGGTCCCAAAGCAACTGGCGGTCTCATTTCAATTTCCTTTTCCCTCTTTCTGAGATATCGTCTTCGGAAATAGAATGCGATAAGCCAGACCCCTGTTATTCCAACGACCAGTACAATAAGCATTGCAACCCATTTCGCATGACTGGAGAGCCTGCAAGAGGATTAGCTATTTGTATCACCTTTTCCATGTAAAAATTACATACCAAGATTGATTTGTGCTACCCGAACTTGACCCCGATGAACTCGAGGAAGTAGCAGCACTTCCACTACTCGATGTAGTAGTCGATGCCGATTGCGTATTACAATATTGTTGATACCAAGTCTCGATACTTTGTAAATCCGTATCCGACGTACAACTTGCCGCACCACACACAGAAGATACTCCAGCGGTTCCAGTAAGAAAAGGCGTTAATCTAGAATCTGCGCAAAAACAAGAGCTAGAGACATCGGCCCTAGCAGGAGGACTGCAAAGCCCTTGAACATCGGAAAGAGGTCCACATTGCGAGGCACACGATGGAAGGTCGGATGAAAATGGAACAATTACACCATCCGGTAATTGTTGAGCCCCGACAATCGCGGGTAGAATTGCCGTTGCAAATAAGAGGATGGATCGATACATTGTGTAGGATGTTGGTAGACGATAGTCTTCGCGATTGCGACAATAATCTGCTATGGTCTTCCCTCTCTTCCACCGATTTCTTGTCGCTCGCAGGTTTCTATAATTGTTTGGTGTATATGGCGTGCGGATATCTCCCGTGGATTGCGGATAGGAGATATTTTCGAGGGGGTTTAATATAAGGTTGGATTGTCGCCTTCCAGTTTCGTTGCTTGATGTATGGATGAATGGAAGGCAGAATAGATGATGGGTTCGACGCTGTAACAATTGACCGATCGTGATGGTATGATCATAGTCCAGGGATACTCGTGTTACGACTTATTCTCTTCTCTCCATCCAGTAATTTCGGTAGTGGCTAATATTGGGAAAAGATGCCAAGGTCTGGGACTGTTTCGGTTTGTGTTGTCAATATACTTAAGTAATAGAGCGATTTACATATAAAATAATGTCAGTGAAAGATTGTTGATGAACGAATGTAAGAGACAGTTGGTATCTAGGATAGGAATCTGAAGGATTCCCGAGTGGAAGGAGTTGGTTGTTTGATGCAAAAGAGTAGAAAAGATGGAAGGGGGAGGGAAGGGGGAGGGAAGGGAAGGGAAGGGCAGGACAAGGTTAGTTGAATGTGGAGATCTATTGTAATAATAAGCTGCATGCAGACTTTTTGCGGGGGCAGATGGAAGTATAAGAATACGAGATGCTGCTTACTATATATATGTATTTATTCACTTTGAATTAGTAACTTTTGAATCTCTTCATATTTTGAGAGCATATCTATACGTTTATATAATTTCCCTATTTACATGGCTATATATTCTCTCCCTTCTACTATGGACTCCTCATATTCCCTTCATATATGCCGTACTTATACCTACCCACCCACTCACCCACTCACCCACCTACCTACCCAGCAATTATCTTCTTCATCGGAAAATCTGATGTTTCCATTCTGTTTCTTCTTCCCCCCACAACTATGTCGTGTTAAGTCAGGTAAGCTCTGCAGGAACGTTTCGACAAGTTATAGAATTATGGAATTATAGTGGACTTTTAACGATTAAGTTTCAGGCTAAAAGATTTTGTTAACCTTGTGTTTTCTTAATTGAAGCTTGATTCATCAGGGGTCAATCAAATTTCGAGATTCGGTATAAATACATACTACTCGAGTATACTTTCTTATACTGCTCGTGTATTATTATCCTTAACCGAACGCACTTCTCAGAAGTAACTGAACACATCTTCGTTGCTTCAAGAGAATGAGATCAAGTGATCACGAGAATAAGTTTTGCATGGTGTACGAAGTACATTTCGGGAAGAAGCTTGGTCTATAGTGAGACAGAAACAATGCGATATGACATTCATAAATCTGCTCAATGAAGTAAGAGCTACAAGAGCGACATCAGTCAGCATCATTGCGTTACCCCTCAGTATTGGTTCTACTACAAAGTACTCGTACATACCTAGTACCGACCTACTTTGCGCACTTGCTTTTTCCACAAACACACGGTCATCCTGATCTCTTCTCAGCTCAGAGACTTTTATTGGAATCTAATACTTCTCAAAGTTTCACAATTAAACCATGACTGAGAATATTCGAGATTTCATCATACGCGTTACAGGTTACGTGTACTTTTTCCACTCGGCGTTTATCATACGCGCTTTAATACACTGAGGTTAATATAATTATAGTGGTGGCGGTTGCATTTTGGACGAAATCTTTCAGAGATTGTGAATCGAACAACAATGAATACGAGATTACGGCGTTAGCTCGCAAATCTGAACAAATTGAGAAACTCACTGGAATTGGAATTTTGCTCAAAGGCCTTGGTGATAGGCACAGAATTTCTGACATTGCAAATCGAAATGATGGTTGATATCTTTCAGAGGGAAAGAGAGGGGTTATGATTACTAGGTACTCATAACATCATAGAGCCGGGATTACGGCATCATCAGATCGTCATGAAGGTTGTGCTAAAGCTTTTTTTGGAGGGGGGGCATTCATGCGCGCAAAATTCTGACTGGACGAGATGTCCATTATATTCATGTACGGATGGTGATGTTTCTGTCTCTATTTACTCGTTCGTATTGTACATCAGTGATGTGAACAATAAATATAGGTGGTTTCATGAGTATCAATGCTTGGCGATTGGCCTGTGTGAGGAGAACGAACAGATGACAAGATTTATTGAGATATTGCCGACGATATCTATACAGTTGTGAAAGATTCTACAGAGAAAAACATTTCTAGCGGAAAGGTAAATCAATCTGTTGTTAGACTGGGTGGGGAGAAAGGAGTAAAAATATACATTGTTCCAACTCCCCTCATTTGTGAGCTATCAGCCTCGCCCCCATTATCAGATCAATCAACCCCACCGCCCTGGCAGAAACTTCGAAAGTTTTGTTGCATATCTGCTTCAGGGTATGGTGCCTGGAGGATCCCTATAAATCATATATCATTCTTGATCTCGGGGCCATGTTTACACAGGTCATCAAGCCCGGCATAGTATTCTATTTCATTGTCACCAACCAGCACTGAAGATTCTAATCCCTTCCCTTTCAGTCATTACCTCTCATATTGAGATCCCGCTTACTTCTCACTAGTTGTTGACTGCTTCAAGCTGGTCCCCTACGCGTTCCTTTGCCTCTCATACTATCGTAAGTACCCAAGTAACCACGATGATCCAAAAAGTGATTACCCACCAACAAGCCATCACTATCGGTTTCGGATCTGGAATATCGTCTTTCTCGCATCGACATCAGTAATTTGGGGTATTCATTCTGCTCACTCGTCAACTCCATCTACCATCTCATCTGATGATCTTACTTAGTGGAAAAAAGAGGTTGGCCTTGTACTAACCGAGAAATTTTACATAGCAAACATGGGTACTATCTCGCAGAACACAGGATGGGATCTTTTCACTCCATTACCCTATGATCTTAGATGTTCCCCGCTCAAAACATCACAGGTATACGATATGATGTTGCAAGAAGCAGCTAGTGGATTGTTTAACGGGAATGTAGGAAAAGTAGAGGCGTTTTGGCTTCAAATTGAGATGTGCGATTTTTCCTTACTTGAGCGATGATGACATTGCGAATAGAGTCTTTTTGGTTTGCTTTCTATGTAAAGTTTGTTTCATTGACACACTTACTGATTGACATTTTTACCGATTCGATTACTTCAAAATAGCGCGCGGGTTACAGGCGGGAAAGCGAGAAAATACCTAGGTTGGGTTGTCTGTATATGAGGAAAGCAGTTGTTGGAAGGGAGTGGATAGTTTGGTTTCGGAGATGGGTAGATGAGGGTGAGAGTGAGAATGAGTACTCGGGCATCGACAATAAAAGTAGGTAATGTAGTCTGTAGATTACTATCAAGAAGTACGAACAAACGAATGGATGAAGAAACCGATTTCAATTTCAACATCATTATTAATATCTCCGGACGAGTTAACATTTATCCGTAATAATGAGAACGAAAATGAAAACAAAAATGAATCACCGTGTACATCTTCCTCAGCAGTATACCACACAATAGATACCAACCAACATAAGCGCATCCCAAGCTTCTCGTAACATCTCCCCTCCCATCAGAGCATTGCATTCACCCACCGAAAACTCCTTGAGTTTATTCAGCTCCTCTCTTTCCGAAGATAGATGCAAACCCCGATTTTCTAATCGTATAAATCACAGATACCAAACCATAAATCATAAACCCGTCTAATAATACGATAAATCATAACTGCCCTGGGCCCTACAGTTCAATAGCATATCTCTACTTCCAAATATCCACATGTTATGTATGTATCGCTCACTCACCCAACCTAATCTACTCCCAGAACTCAATCCATATCCCCACATAATCTATCCCATCCCATCCCATCACAAACACAAGCCTTCCCATCCACCATAAACCCCAACCAAGCGCGCCACACCAGCATCAGCATTCATCTCCTCAAAAACGCGGGGTCAGCTCGTCCTCGCTTGAAATCAGTTAAACAAATAAGAAGGTGGGGAAAAGCGTGGCGAGGCCGCTTCGATGTTTATTTTATGTCATAACCCCTGAATGTGACCCATTTAAATAGGCTGGGAGATAGGTTGATGTGTACGTTAATGATAATGTCAGATATGATAGTAAGATGTGATTTGATGTGATGTGATGTGTAAGATTGATCTGTCGGTCTACTATATATATATGTATGTATGTATAGCGTCAGAGATATGATATGATCTGAACGAAGGGCAAGGAAAGGGAATGATATATATACATAACAGTGAGCGAAAGAAAATTAATTTGTCGCGGATTCTGGAGATTTTTTTTTAAATTTTTTTAATCTTCATCGCGGTTTGATGCGAAGTCTTTGAGGATATTTGAATCTCAGGTACTTTTCACCTGGTTGATCCGATATTGAATGATCATTAGTAATTTCAGCACCGCTTTCTTTTGATCACTATAGGAAACATGGGTGTAACATCTTCCAAGAATGAATTCCCAGTCAAGGGCAAGGTGAGTTGTTTGTCAATCTACATCATCCATCCATCCATCCATCCATCCATTCATTCATTCATTCATTCATTCATTCACCGAATACAAAACTAACCCCCTCAAAGACCATCCTAATCACCGGCGGCTCCCGCGGCATGGGCCAAGAAGTCGGCCATCAACTCTCCCAAAAAGGCGCCAACATCGTGATCGTCGCGCGAGATTCTCAAAAACTACAACAAGCAATCTCTTACATCCAACTCGGGGCCTCCAGTCCCGAAACCCAGCGTTTTCATCACATCAGCGCGGATCTGTGCTCCGCGACCGAGTGCACACGTGTTATTGACGAGGTGGTGGCGTGGAATGGGGCGCCCCCGGACACGGTGTGGTGTTGTGCTGGGAGTGCGTATCCGGCGCTGTTTGTCGATACGCCGGTGGAGCAGATTGAGAAACAGATGGCGAGTAATTATATGACGAGTGCGTATATGGCGCATGCGGTATTGAGAAGTTGGCTCAAGCCGTTGGAAGATTCAAAAACCCGTGATCTCGCATCTAGTAAAGCGGAGCGTAAGAGCAGTATTCAGCCGCCTGTGCGCCATCTCATTTTCACCGCGTCGTTTGTGGCGCTTTATAGTTTTGCGGGGTATGCGCCGTATAGTCCTTCCAAAGCGGCTCTGCGCTCTCTTTCCGATTCGCTTTCGCAGGAAATGAATTTATATGCTGCGGCTTTTCCGGAGGCACCGCGGGTTCGTGTACATACTATTTTTCCAGCCACCATTTTGACGGAGTCTTACGAGACGGAAAATCTTACCAAGCACGGTCTTACTCTGCAGCTTGAGGAAGGTGATGACGGTCGAACACCACATGTTATAGCGGAAAGGAGTATTAAGGGGCTAGAGGGAGGAGAGGAACTCATCACGACGGATATACTTACGTGGTTAGTTAAGGGAGGTGTGCTTGGAGGTAGTGTGAGGGGTGGATTTGGAAGAGTTATTTTAAGTTGGATGTTAGCTGGTTTGATGGGCATCGTAATGGTATTTGTTAGGGCGGATATGGATCGGAAGGCTAGAGCTTGGGGAAGAAAATTTGGGGTGGCTAGAAGTGCGACGAAATAATTTTTGGATATAGGTGTAATCTTATCATGTTGTCGAGTGTTCTCACTTGAACAAGAAAGTGTTTTCGAGTTGTGTAGATCTGAGCGCGATTATCGACCATGATGCAACATCTCACTTTCATTCACCCTTTTGTCCTTACATGATGCCCTAGAATCAATGATAGCTCCAATTTATGAGAATTGCTGTTAGTAGAGACTTCGTTATGAATTCAGCTGAAGCATATGTGAAAACATATACAGAATGGTTGCTAGTGACCATTTGTCACTGGCACGATAGAGTGGATAACGAAACCTCAGAATGAATTGTGATGATAGAACTCTATACTTATACCAGAAAGTGTTTCAAATAATAACTCCAAAATTAAGCTTCATATAGAAAAAACCATCGATGAAACCAAATCTCCCAGCCGCTGCGACAGAACTTGAAGAGTATATTATGCGAGCGCAGAAAGATTTTCTTCCGTCTACCCCATCCTTCCCCAATCCCCACCAGCCTAGAAGGATGAATTTCCTCTGCATTCAAATCGTAATCTACTTTTTCCCATGCGGAGTTGCTTTCAAAATCTCTTCAACATTCCTAAGTATCCTAAGACAGTTTTGTAAAATTAGGTATCGAAACTCCACTATCCCATTAGCAATAAATATTGAAGAATTATCGTTCCTAAGAAATCCCAAGAATTATACTTCAACATCTCACTTCATCTCGGACATTCATGCTTCATTATTTTGATACATACACCCATTAGAAGATATTAGGCTTCCTAAAGAAGACTAATGAGCGGAGGGGAGAATAGTAATGAAGGGTAATGAAGTCAAGAATAGATATATCTAATTATAAATTCAGAGCCCAGATCTGGCTCAAGGACAAACGAAATTGGTAACGAAAGAATCGTTCCCAAAATGTGAATTGATAAGAAGCTGTGGCCGCATACTGTGGATCATTGCTGGTGCAGATGTATGGTGGGGAGCTTCAATTGTGAACTCCTGCTGGAGTTCATCTGGCCAGAACCTTATGGAGTAGAACATCAAGATCTCCAAAATAATGCGGGTCAAGTACTCATTGAATGCCACATACACATACACATCAGCAGTTTGTCTTTATTGTTATCCATCGCCGTGTTCCAGACTCCTCCCCAAATTTTCAAAGTTTGGGGTAAATGAAGGGTATAATTAGGACAAATGCAATACTATGCAAACACAAAAGTCCTGCTTCCTCGCCCACTCAAGTTGAACAGTAGATTCAAGATAAATGCAATGTTTGTATGCTGCATTCATACTAGGACACTCCTAGATGTTCATAAGAGAGCATAATTGAGACTGAGATTGCCAACTACGCTTGAAGCACATAAATGGAAAATAGCAAAATACATCTCCAACATTCGCAAAATGAAAACTCTTTCTATACAAAATTAATACTGAGTCGTGTTCTGCACTAACAGCACGTGGATGCATTGGATGAAATGAATAAAGACTTTCTAGGGGGGCTACCGTTTGATATCAGATGAAAATGCTTGCCACTACTAGGTACCTAGCTACATATGGAGTACAACGGCGGGAGAGTAACCAAAGATAAAAATAGAAAAAGCAAGTATTCTCACGTGATGCTACCAAGTCTCGTAAATTTGTTGCATAGCCACGTTTTGATCCATACGATCCGTTACCATGGTACAGCGAAGTACCGCGCGCGTGGGCTGTCACCGACTCGAAGACTCACCATGACCAACCCAACGCATGTATGATCGTTATCTGCAGAAAAAGATACTCGGTGCGCGGAAAGTAAGATGCCTCTCCGCATTGTCTGAGTGGTGTTATGTACGTAATTCGTAATCCGTAATCCGTAATCCGTACTCCGTCAAACCAATGCATTCGTGTACGCGCATCTATTATTGTAAAACATTTGTTGGGAGAAATGACGACCCCTTTGGTTCATGTTTTCTAATTCGGTTGGTAGGCGAATGAATCACAGACGGCAAAAGAGTGTGTCCGTTGTTCCTGGCTAAGGAAATGGAACCTGCTTTTGAATCGGCCGTTTTCTTTTTTCATGCATGTGAATTGTCCAATCGAGACAATCTAATCTTGTGACATCCACTACTTCGCTTCGTACGTCTGGAGAACGGATAGTCGGAAAAAGACACGGAACCAGCAGGGACAAAGAAGATGCGGATGTCCGTCAAATACGATGCATAATAGTGCTTTGAAAAGCAATATAACGACAAAAGGAATTGATGCCGAGCCTTCGAAGGAAAGGGTTTGAATATGACCTTTCTTTTTCCGAAGTCCATGGTGGTTCCTGGCTTGGTGAAAGTACCGGCATGGACATGGGCATGGATGGGTTAAACGTTCGTTCATTCATGAACCCACTTTGGATTAGAAGAGAATGCGGCGGTGAGAGAAAGGATTATGAACTGACGATTATCCTGCACTCGTATTAGCTCCAAGGAATGGTTCATATGGTGTTACCCTCATACATGCAGCTATCGTATTGTTCATTGTATCAGCACTCTGACTGTGAAAGGAAATGAGCATACGCAAAGACGTCCACAGGCACTAGACACAGCCTGAGATGGAAATCCCATCGCTATGGCGATTCTGCTTTGATCTCTGAGGTATCTGAACAGAAATTGTGTAATGAATCTATGAATCTATGATGGTACTTGCGCCTCACATCGTGGCCGTGCAGTTAGTTCCCAGCTGGATGGTTTGGCATGCAATGTACGACTGCAAGAGTGAGGGTTGTGACTCGTGGCAAACTCTCTGATTGCGATTGTGATTGCAGTGTATGCAGGATTCCAATGGATTAGATTTGATCTAATCTATACTCTGCAGATGCTAGATGGCGGCAGGTGGTACTCGACTATTTGCTGAGAGATAATCTTGGAAGCATTACGACTTCTCAACCGATATCCTGACAAATGCAATCCACTTTCCGCGCAGGTACAGACAGTATTGTGAGTATGAAAGTCTTTCGCTCATATCGTTTAACAACCTTATTGCTGGTAATATCTTGCTCCCATCCCCATCCCTACCCCCCGTGTTCATTATCAGGTCAATCCATAACCACATCGAGCTATCTAATCGTAAAACTAGTTAGAATTCAAGTACAAGTGGATGTTTGTCTGATCCCGCGTCTAATATCATCCAGCCTTTTCGGTCGTAGAAGCTTTAGAAGGAGACGGAATAGTTTAGGCTAAGAAGCAAAGCCAAAGTTTGTAGATAGACAGTCTTATAGTCTTATAGTCTTATAGTCTCATAGTCCCTACATTCCATAGACCGAACCTTGAAATCCTCGCACGCGACAACTTTCATGGCTGTTTCATCACTCCGCGCTTCTTCCCAGAACTTCCAATGATCTCTTCATCTCCCTCTCCATCTCATGATACTTTCTTTGCCTACCGCTTTTCGAATATCAATGTCTCTTGACAGTGGATCAAAACAAGGATTGTAGATCAAGCAAGCAAGCAAGCATTTTCATTGTACTGCGACCGAATTGCAAGGGGGTTTCAAACCTTCGTTCAAACGAATTGCTGCGAAAGAGTGCGGGAAGAGGGACAATTCTGGGATCCATCTTCACCCATTAATCTACATGCTTCCGAAAAGAGTTATTACGAAGCACTGAGTAGCCCCAGAACAGCATTTGGTGCCAATTCCATCCGCACGAACCACCCCGCGCGATAGAACGGAAAGTGTACGAAGCACGAAGTATATTTCTATTGTTTAGGATTTGTGATAAAGATATTGACGGGTACCTGAAGGTTGTGCAAGCGTGTAGGGTGCACACGAGATAATCTATCAGAACCCTTGGCTTATTGGGCCCTGAAAGAGGTCATCGGCGGATAACAGGGGGAAAATGGGAAGAAAAAATGGCCTACAGCCGCTGACGCTGGAACCCGGTACAGGAGGAAGAGTCAATGGAAATGGTGCAGAATTTATTAACATTCAACAAAGTCCAAGATCTCCTTTGAGTGCAAAATCCCCAAGATCGCCGAGGTCTCCCTTCAAATTTAATACAAAGAAATCGCAATTACTGCATCAGGCTCGAAGTCAAGCTCAAGAACAAGAACAAGAACAACAACTTCAACTCCAACAACAAGAACAAGAACAACACCACGTCCAGCTCCAGGAGCGGGAACGGGAACGGGAACAGGAACATTACCAAAGAGACGAAACTTCTTCCATGCAAGAGGTCCATCCGCAGACATCCGAAAAAGATCCATCAATCACCATTGGCACTGGAGGTGGAAGTGGGAGTGGAATACCAACATCACAAACTCTTCCTTCGCTTTCTGCATATCAATCTTCCTCCTCTCCACGGGCGCCAGATAAGGACGTCGGTGTTAAGGAAAAACCTTCACGAGCCGGATTCTTTTCAAATTACAAAGCAGCAAAAAGTGCCAGTAAACTTCAATCGTCTTCTTCATCAAATATATCACGCCAAGTGAATGTTGTCGAGGACAATAATATGTCCAGAGACACAGACCGCCCTGCGATGAGCGGAAAGGTTTCATCACAGGACACTAAAAGAAGTGGTACGACCCATTCTGTTTCGTCCCTTCCTCTTCAGACAATAATGTTGTTGGGTAATTAATCCATGCTAAGTGATTCACATAAACTAATCCTTTTCAAAATAGAATCAGGTCCTGCTGGATCTTCATTAGTTAGAAAACCGGTCGGGGTTCAGTCAAGATCTGACGCCTCGCTGGCATCATCAACGAACGACTCCCCACAACAAAATTCCGATTCCAATTCAATCAATAATCGAAAGAATAAGCCGAAGCAATTCACTCTCCTCGGCAGAACTAGATCGTTACGAGATGAGAATAGCCCCGCTGAGCCTCCTCCGCCCAAAAATAATTATTTGGATCCTGATTCATCTACCCATCAATACACACACACAAGTTCTTCAAGCTCTGTGAAGACTGCAACGCCGGCTCGAAGCGACGACGATAGAAATTGCAGGGAGATGTCGACTCCAACTAATAATCGACAACGATCGGAAGACCGTCAACACAGCCGCTCCAGAGAAAATCGTGGGAAGGATTTCATGAGAGAAAATACCAGGGAGCACACGAAGGATAATAGCAGAAATCAATCGTCCTTCTCTACAACATTTAAAGAGACCGGCGGACATGCATTCTTCAACAACATCAAATCACAAGCAACAAAGGGAGCTGGAGCAATACACAAGAATCTATTTGGAAAGGGAGGACGCAGTGGTAGCTCTTCACACAAGGAACCCTCAGTCGATGATGAGCATTATGTTTTAAAGGTCATCAATAAGCCACTTGTCGAGCAAACTCGGCTCACTAGAATATCAAAGAGATTGGAAGATTCAAGGGACAAGACGGAGTTTTGGATGCCATCTTTTCCTTGGAGGGCGATTGACTATCTGAATTATAAGGGAAGCGATGTAGAGGGACTATACAGAGTACCTGGAAGTGGACCACAGGTCAAAAAGTGGCAGAGGAGATTCGACGAAGGTTTGCAGATTCTTTCTTTGATGATTCTTGAGAACATACTAACACGCCGCTAGAGCTTGATATTGATCTCTTCGAATGTGATGACCTCTACGATATAAATATCATTGGCTCAATGCTTAAAGCATGGCTTCGCGAACTCCCCGACGAACTGCTTCCCAGAGCTGCACAAGATCGAATTGCTAGAGAATGTGCGGGCTCTGAGGAGGTTCCACAGCAACTTGTCGACGAATTATCTAACCTTTCTCCCTTCAATTACTACCTCCTCTTCGCCATCACTTGCCATCTATCTCTGCTACTCGCCCATTCCGATAAAAATAAGATGGACTTCAGGAATTTATGTATATGCTTTCAACCTTGTATGAAGATGGATGCATTCTGTTTTAAATTCCTTGTCTGCGACTGGAGAGATTGTTGGAAGGGCTGTAAGACCGAAGCAGTATATATTGAACAAGAGTATATGCTTTTTGACCAGATGCCACCCGGAAGTGCTGGTGGACGAAGTAGCACTGCTGTTGAGAGTCATGATGAAAGGAATGTTAGCAGTTCTGACAGCAGCAAGCCATCGAGTGTCAGCCTCGAGAACCAGGGCCGAAAACATAGCCATGAGAAACGACGAAAAGCCAGCGGCGAAAAAAATCAACGCAGAAGCCCGGATAGCGAGAGAAGTCAAAGACGGATTCAAGTGGAAAATCACAGGGAGGGTGCCATGAGTCAGAGCAATAGCATGAATAGTATCGATACTGTCAGTACAACTTTAACTGTTATACAGGCGACGCCGCCTCGAAATGGAGATATGAGACCATTGAGTCCTATCAAGCCACTCTCTCCTATTGGTTTCTAAATTTCATCTGCTCAAAACCACAAAACTAAAGAATTTAACAGATGGGCTTTTGAAAAGTCACACCAAAAAGTCGCATATCACCATCATAATTCTACCTTTACATATTAGGGCGATACAGGTTTCTCACAAAATCGTACGAACTAAAGATACAGCGACAAAATTACATTTTCCTCGGTCGATTTTTTTTCATTGCTTACGAACTTTGGTAAATGGAATGTACTGAACGCATTCGACGAATTTCCTTCAGTATCACGCACAAACTACCGATGAGATCTATTCTACACACATTTCTCGACGTTCGTTTTGTACGTTCATGCAACACAAGTATTTCCTTCTTTCCCATTTCATTTCATTTCAATGGAATGGTTTTTTTTTTTTTTTTTACAAAATCTTCATGCGTGCTTGTTTTGTTGAATACCCCCAGCGCAGCATGTTTGAATCTTGACGGCACAAAGCATATTAGCACAGAAGGCGGGGTTAATAATGGATGGATGGACGGATGGGGCATGGGATTTGGAAATGGATTGGTGGTATATGGAGTGGATTGTTACTTTGATTTTTGAGGGATTATAAGCGCGGGGCGTGCTGGAGATGGATGGATGGAGGCTGGAATGAATTACTAGGAAGTTTAGAGATAAATAAGGAGGCGCGATTCGCTTCAGGTCCTTGAGACCGGCTCGCTATTAGGCACATGAGAGATGAGGATGACGGAGAGGAAAGCAGGGCTTGTTTGTACGATAGGGGAATATGTTATGCTTGGAGCAAAGGAGTCCAGAGACCATAGATTGCCTGGCTAGGGTCAAAGAGCGCATTGGGGGACAGAGTGAAGAACATCAGACATCATGGGCATGGATTTGAAATCAATGTCATGTACCATTTTGACTGTCAGTTTTCTTACTTTGACATTACCGACGTGATGTGAACTGATGTAATTAATATTCAACATTTAAAAGTGCTTTGAAACCAGTAGTGAGCGGGGGGCGGATGACGGAGGGAGGATGAACTAATTCTGCATTTGTATTTTATTTCTGCTATCATTGAATGTCTCCCCATTTATATCTTATCGCATGAATTTGAATTGTTCAATACCATTGCTATATACTATTATAACTCTTGAATCTCTCAATTGTGTGTTCCTGTGATCTAATGTCTTCCGACGTATGATGTAACACTTTTTCCTTTCCACAAGCAATGATTGCCCTGATAACGCCAATGATAATCCATTCCAACGCCATACAATGAAGTCCACCCGCCATGAAATCATCCAACTTTCCTCGTGCTTCCCTTCATCGCATATGAGCCAACGCTCAAATCCCAACAATTTAATCCCTCTTTCCTCCGTGGTTCTTTCTGTCGTTTCTCTCATTCTTCCTTTGCATTCTCTCATTCCTCCTGACCTTTTCTTTTCTTTCCCGTCTTCCATCGTTTTGTCTTTCAGTCCCCTCCTTTCTCTCGCGCTCCTTATTCTCGTTAACCTCCACAATCCAGTCATCTTCTCCCTTCTTGTTGATTCCCTTATATCCCCATTTGGGAACCCATTCGCCGGTAGATTCATCATATACAAGCTTCTTCTTGGCCTCGGCAGTCTTGGGCTTGATACCCTTTTTAGCTGCGAATTTTTGCCAGGTGGTTTGAGCGACTGGAGGAGGAAGAGGCTGGAAATGTGTTAGCATGTGTCAACTATCAATTCAAACACCAATTTGCAATCTCTAAATCGAGAGAATGCAAAAGGAAAAAAATCTAAATCGCATAATTACCTTTTCACGAGGCAACTTTGTAGCAATCCCAGGTAAACTCAATAATACACCATTTGGGGTCGATGCGATGGGACAGGTGCTCAACAATTGGTTCAACAATGCTTGCGCACCATCTCTGGCAGTCGCAGCTAGATCATCTTCGAGATTTGCGGAGGTAGTGAGGAGAAGCGGATTGGGGTCTTCGGCGAGGAGGAGACCAAGATCGAATGTATAAGGTGTGGGTTTGTTAACTGTGACGGGGAGTTTGGATGGTTTCTGGGGGGCGTCTTCGGACATATTGGATGTAAGGTTGAAAAATTAATTGAATGGGTGAAGATTGGGTTTGTTTTTCATAGAGGAGGAGAAATTGAGATTGGGATAGAGGAAATAAAATAAATTTTGGACTGCTGCTTTTGCGGGAGGATCCTTGTGCGGCCGCAATTTAGCGCGGGATATGTTTGATCCTAGTCGAGAAAGATTTCTGGAGCGAGAGAGAGGGACGACACGTCGAGAGGAATTGGACCCTTTGAAACTCACTGCAGCAATCGCAAATATGGCATCCTTGGGATGTTGGAAATGCCTCTCGAGGCCAAATACCTCGCAATTAATCCAGGGCAATCATGCGGCATTGCGACTTCCAACAATTGCAGCCACGGCGGGATTTTCAACAAGTGCGGTTATGTCCAAGAATCCGCTGGCTGCTAAACCTAAGGGAGCATTTGGCCAAAATATGGCGAGAGGTGGGAAAACTTTGAAGATCAAGAAGAAGCCTCCGCCTGTACGGAGCGGAAAACCTCCCGCGGAAGGAGAGAGAAAGGCGTTGAGGAAGAGAATCGTACTCAGTAATACGAATGCGTTGGAAGTAGAACTGGAAGATTTAGGAATGAGCAATGTTTCGAGTGAGGGATTGACAGGAAAGGTAGTGGGATTGAGTGGGAGTACGGTGGATAGCTTGAGAGCGAGTGAAGCGTTCAAGATTACGCAGGGATGGAATTTATTTAGGAGGCCGGCGATTTTGGTTCGGGAGGAAAGTGTTATTTGTGCGAAGGTTTTAGAGGAGGCGGGGGCTGAGAAAAAAACGGAGCGATTGGTGGTTGATGGCGCGAGGGTATCAGGGAAGAGTTTGATGCTTTTACATGCTATGGCTTCGGCTTTTGTCAAGGGCTGGATTGTCTTGAATATTGCGGATAGTATGTTATTTTATTTTCATGGATTGCAATATGCTAATGAGATTTATAGCCCAAGAACTTGTCAACGCTTGCACTGAATATTCTCCTGTGCCCGATACCACGCCCACTCTATTTTCCCAAAACACATATACCGCGGCATGGCTGGGACGTATTGGCAAAGCCAACGAAGCAGTTCTTGACAAGCTCCAATTGTCACAAAAACACAGTCTTCCAATTCCCCTCCAAGAGAACTTATCTCTCCTCCGACTTTGCGAACTTGGAGCTCAGTAACCAGATCACTCTTGGCCAATATTTCAAGCATTCTGGAAAGAAATTACAGCTGCAGACCGACCTCCAGTTCTCATGACATTAGACGGTCTTCAATGGATCATGCAAAACAGTCTTTACCGAAACGCTGCATTCGAATTGATTCATGCCCATGATCTGGCTGTTGTAAACCATTTCGTGCAATATCTATCCGGAGAGAAATCTCTACCAAATGGAGGTGCAGTAATTGCAGCTACATCGCGTAGTCACGCACCTGTATCAAGATCCACAGATCTAGCTATCGTGCAACAACTTAACCGACAATCGGAAGAGGAAATCACAGAACGTGATCCTTATGAGAAGAAGTACGATGAGAGAGCCGATAAAGCATTGAAGAAAGTTCAGGTCATGTGGTTGAATGGATTGAGTAAGCGAGAAGCGAGAAGTTTGATGGAATATTGGGCGCAGAGTGGAGTTTTGAGACAGAGGGTTGATGAGAAGATTGTGACGGAGAAATGGGCTCTGGCTGGAAATGGAATGGTCGGAGAGCTGGAGAGGGGCGCTCTGAGGATGAGAATTTAGATTTTATTTATTGGGCATGAATAAGTTTTAAATAAGTATTATGTGTACAATTATGAGGCTTGGTTGTATGGCTTATGTGAGTAGATACGAGATGTACCTATGATGTGCTTATTACAGTGGACTTGTATATTCTTTGCTCTGAATGCGGTGTTTAACTTGTTACTTGTTTCAGAAGTCCGTTGATGTTAATTTTCCGATTCATGATGATTGCTTGGGTGTAAGTAAGGCTGGTTCCGACATAGTCATACAAGTAGGATCGCTTCAGGAGAAAATCACGGGCGGTTTTGCATGTGCAAATCTCAAAGATATATTTAACCCAACTTGAAGCACACACTCTTGTAAACATCTTCATACCCTCTGATCTAATACCACTCATGTATCATTAATGCAATTCCTGCTTTGCGAGCCTGTATCGTAAGCTCAATCTCCTCAAAGTCATTCGTGGGTGTTTGATAGTGATTCGTCTTCTGATTGTCAGTTGTTGAGTGATGGGAATTCTCCTCATACTAGTTATCCCGTTGCTGAAGATAGCAAATGGAATTCTTCGGCGCTCAATAGCTTTTGAAGTGGTTATATAACGTATGGTTTCTACTTTGCTATTGGGTTATTTGGGATATTGAGAGTGGCTCTTCGGAATGAGTAGTGAGAGATACTTGTTTTATATCGAATGATAATAAAAGTATGAGGATAGACAAATTCGTTTTCACAGCAATTTCAATTGATTTCCGGCTCATGACGGCTTCTCTTTGATATGTTCTAATTCTTTTCTATACACTGCTATGTAGATTGTAGAAGATTAATGCTCAAGAAAGTGTTTGTTTTACCTCAGTATACTGGTCAGGTCAAACACCTCCCAATATACTTGGTCCTCCGACATGCCCTCCACTCCAAATCGCCATATCCTTCTCCCAAAGAATCCTGTGACTCCTACCAAACCGATCTGTGGAATTTCCATCCTGGTTGGATGGAAAATATCGATTTTCCCAGTCTCCATTTTCAGATACTGGTTCATATGCGTATGTAAATGCTCGATATGCCCATACTTCGCCGCTGTCATAGCACTATACGAAGATAGTAAACCTAATCGTATAGAATCCGATTTCTCGTTCGCTAACAAAGGCACGTGGGGAGACAATGCCGTCTAATTCAATGACTACATAAAGGGATAGGAATTCGCGGAATTCATATATTGAGTGAAGTACCAATCTAGGCATTGTGACCGGGAATCACAAACGCTGCTTGAGTACACGCTAAATCTTACAATATGTGAAATTCGCCCGCTGTTGTCTGTCCCAGAATTCGATTCGTGTGTTGGGGTATCACGAACGTAATATCTGTAGAAACCTAGGCTCAAGACCCTTTTCCTGTTAGGTGAACGTCCTATCACGACAATGATCGCGGAATCGACCTTGAGATTAAAGGATTTACTCGAGTGCATCAAGAATAATGTCGATGTCCCAGGTCTAGGTGATCATTACATCTACCGAATGGGTTGAGCTATAAACGATTTAAAAAGTCTTTTCCCGCGACTTGATTTATCTTTTTGTTGGGCGATTTGAACGTTGTTTCAATCTATCATTGCGACGCTTATGGGGCAGGAAAACAGCATATCCTGCATGCTGTTGTTTCTAGATGATGAGCGGTGTCTGAGGATGGGATGCAGTTGTTACGCTGGATGGAATGATATTCTGGATTCGGGACGGGTGATTGAGAGGGTAATTTCGGAAAAAGAGAAAGGCGATGGAAAGGTCCCTCATTCAAAGAGTTGATGTTGGAGATTGAGTTCTTTTTAACGACTGCTCGAATGGTTGAATGTGGTACCATGTTGACTGACAAGTTTGATGTAGGGGTTCAAAAGTAATGATACTAATGTTATGTAGAAAGCAGCTTGTCTGGAGAGTCGAGCTCGCATTGCGATCTAGATGAGAGTTGTGAAGAGGTGGTAGTGAGTTTCATGGAGAATATCCAAAGAATCTTGGATGCTGAACAAGAAATCTTAGGTTGTAGCTGTGTTGAATATAGGTGATTGTGGTAACAGATAGACCTGGCGGACGACATCATCTTTCAACTTCATATTTTGGGGGAAGAACATTTAGTGAGATATCAAACCCAACTTCGTTTGATTTGGTCTAAATGTAACTCTATGTGTTCCATTGGTTCCATTGCACTCGACAGGGAAAATGGAAAATCCATAACAATTTCATCTTTAGTCATGACAATTCAGACGGTATAGACTTTGTAACTACAATCTCTCATCACAGACTACAAAATCAATTCATGAAGCAACACCAGGTCATATCAAGGCACAACAAAGTGAAGCTGGCCAATGCAGCTTCGTACACTACTTAAACACAACCAGATGTGATGTTTATCCACAAATATGACCATGTTGTTATCAAAAGTGATATTCTAATAATCCAATCAAGCCATTGAATATTAGCTTGAATTTTCGAATCCTCGTTCGATAGATACGCCGACTTCATCGAAGTTCGTAATATTGAATATATAGAGTTTCATCTAATTTATTTGAGCATTATCGCCTATCTGCTTACGCATCACTTTCGTCGGAATTGACGCACGAACTTAAAAGGAATACAAAACTGGAAAGTCCTTGGATAGAAGCAGAACCTTCCATCCGCTAACCACTGGTATATTTTCATCTCAGCTCTTTCTTAGGAATATGCTGAAGGCATCGCAAGCAGAGATGTGGCTCGGTCGCACAACTGACAAGGGTATCAGGAATGCTAGCATGGCTCTTTAACTCTCATAAGCAGGATCCAGCCTATTTGAGATGCAGTTAGCAGGAAATTTTCAGTGAGGAGATTTGAAGAGAGAAAAAAGAAAGCTATCCCCTCGATCATCACACAAGAAGCTCGAGAACTACTAGGCTCGGCGATTCTTGGCATGGTCAGCGAGTCTCGTGAATATCTTGATAGGAGCTGAATGTAGCAGAGCAATAACTCGACGTGTCGCCAAATATCCAGTGTAGTACTCAACTATCAAGTGACTGACAACTTGTGCATTAAGGCTGGGCAGAAAAGACGTGCTACACAACCCAAGCATCAGCATCCCGCACACCACTTATTCAATTCTTGAACATAACCGCTTTACCCCTTCAACCCTTACCATTTGCCCATACTTGGTCCAACTCGAGCTGCAAGAGTAAGATAGTTACATAATATCATGGCATGCAACCCAAGCAGTGCCATGCGTCTTGGCATTACCCTGCATATTGCTGGGCGTGATACAGGCTGAAAAACGTGCCGGATTATCCGTCTTATGTACGACTGTTTGGTTCGCAGGAAGATAATACCCGCGAACTTCCGTTACGAAACCGATGGAGGGGTTGATGTGAATCCGTGATTCTCGAGAGGAAGGTGGGGAAGTAGAGGGAAATGCAATTGGCGCTAATGTGGTCTGAGCGGGGTAGATAAGATTGCCAAGCTAATGTCAACAATAGAAAACTTGTTGTAGAAACTCTTTAAGGATTGTTATGTATTGCTCGCGCCATATATGGTGTGCAAGAGGTCATGACTGAGATTTTAATAAGGGACTAGTTTGATGCTATAAAAAGCACTTGCAATGTGTGGAAAAAGGAAGGATGTGTCGCCAAGATATCAACCACCCTATCATAAAGACAACTAGTGGTTGAGGTAGATTGAACTTGGTAACACAAGATGTAACATTTGATAATCAAGGCGCATAGAATCACATAGAAGGCGTCGAGATTTATCGATCATCGATACACGAAGACACAGGAAAGAATTTTCAATCATGCAGGCAATGTTGTGATGCACCAAAACGAATATTTATAACGCTTGAAAAGATATTCTCATTCTTTAGACTGCACTAGCTAAAGCATATAACATTTAAACTAATCACATATTAGCAAAAGTCTTCGTAAACTCCAATGACTAGAGGATACATACCATAAACAAATCGTCCGTTGTGGTTCTCAATACGCTCAGCAAGGTTGACATCACGGCTGAACTCTTCGCCGTCTCTGCTGCGGAGGAAAGTGCGGAGAACTGGGACTTGTCCACCTCCCTCAATAGAGAATGTGACGTTCTCAGCGCTGTGGGAGAAGTCTATATGAAGTGTTAGACAATGACGATTGGAAGGCAAAGATATTTTTTTCTTTCAAAGATTATACGTACCAACGCCATCCCAGTGGATCATGCCATCTTCGTTTCCAATGTGTTGGTTGAGATCGATCTCAGCATCTTCCCAGTCACCGTTCTCGTTTCTGAGACGGGCTCTGAGGATGTGGTTGTCATCGATGCGGATATCTTCGGCGGAGAGATGGAAAGACATTTTGAGTTATATAGAAGAGGTTTGTTTTTGTTTTGTGAAGAGTGTTTGAAAAGTGATTGAGAGTTGAGAGATATGGAATGAGAAATGAGGGGAGGAGAGGAGTAGATATATGTGTCTTTTGTAGTCTGATCTTGGACTTTGGTAACGCCTCAGGGTCTACCCCTCCGTGCATGTTTGCGGCAATCCAAAACCATCATCAGCCACTCAACGACGCATTTATGGAACCCCCCGCTGACAATGCTAGGTGAATTTCACACATAAGGTGGCATCTCAATGGCTTGGCACCTCCTTGGCTCACACGTTTTCCACAAACATTGGATCAGAAGATTCACCGTATGTGGCACGACCCGCCATGGCCCACTTGATGTGGGGTAGGGTTTCGAAATGTCACCACTGCGGCGGATTTGGTGGCTATGAGTGATATGCATTACAGGATTCTAAGTCAAATGATGGAATACGATGGACAGACCCACACTAGCTTGTAGCTACCCTGGTCACAAAGTGGTTGTACCTGGATAGCCAACCAGTTTTGGAGAAGATTAAGAAGGACTTAGTGAGATCATGGAAGCTCTCAGAAACTATTAGCGTAGACGACTGACTACACGAAGGTGTATCCTCAAGACTCAAGTAGTGTTACATCACTCAGGGGTAATTTTACCGCATGTGTATGTACCTATAGCAGAATGACCTCAAAGAGGGCTTATTCTATTGATCCTTAAGAACATCTTACATTGCTCAAGGAAGTGGCACAGTCAAGCCACGTAATTCCTTAATGGATGGTTTAGTGTAACATGTCTCATACTCCGTAAAGAATGCTCACTTGAGCTGTCAATCTAAATCAGTAGCAATCTCAAACCATCTCAGCGATGATTGCTCCAGACTCCAGAGTACACAATAACAGCCCGCAGTTTAAAGTTCACAGCAACAGCGCATCAATACTGAGTTACCTACTGATATGATTGAACAGATTCTATACCTCAACGTAGATATCTGCCAATCGCTGGTAAAATACCACGACTGTGTTCATTACCCCACTTCACCCCACCAGTGTAAATTAACCATGTCGGAGAGGGGCACACGAGGTATACGATGTATGCAGATGTGCTTTGGCGACGCTGAATGATTTGATGAAGTCTGTGAGGTCGGTGAGAAAAAGGGGTTGAATCTGGAGCCATCGATTCATTTCGATGCATTGTAGAACCGCTTGATCATCGAATCAAGCAAGTAGGAAGTAGTATCGCAATCAAACGCAGCATGACCTCTGAGTATCTAGTGACCAAATAAGTGCATTGTTGATAAAATGTACAAAAACTGTGTGCACAGAACGGCAGATGTTAAGTTCAGGTCTTTGGTGTTTCCTTCGAGTAGGGCTGCGAGAGAAAGTTTAACTAAGTCAGTTTGCTGACTAAGCGAGTTACATGTTCATTTCCCCCAAACGTCACTTATTATATCGCTCACAGCGCATTGATGGGACCGGCAGCTAATCAGGAATCCAGTGTATTACATTAGATGTGCAGCACCTCGACATCGGCGAGAATTCACCAGGAGAGGGGCTCTTTGCACTTGCGCTGTGTTGGGAGACTCGCAAATTTCTGTCTGTCAACCGTCCGTCATTCTCTCTAAGAAGATGTGCTGATGGTATGGAAAAACTCAGTAGTGACAACGAAGCTACATACCACGATTCTCTTGTTGGACAGTGAGGTTGCGTACGTTCTCATAGGATCTAGGTATCCAATTAGAAAGACGAGTTGTGAGAGCAAGATAGAAATACTGGTCCAAAGTTCAGGTCGACGGCAGCTGTCAAAAGGGTCAAGTGAGCCGGCTAAAAAGATCAATGAACATGTCGTCGAGCCGAAAAAAGCATTCTGCCTTAACAGGATAAATATGCCAATGCATCACTGGTAGGTAAGAGGTAGTGATCATGAATCTTCAAGTCTTCACTAAGAATCATTTGGTCGAACAATGAGAAGATAAAAGCCGCACTAATACATGTTCTAAGCCCTATCAAATACTGTCTTTTTTGCGTTAGACTCAACAAATTTGTGATCATTAAAATCGAGATACCACAAAGTGTCATGCAATACTATACTAGCATGGTAGCAATCATGGTCTTCAATGTTCAGAGTTGCATCGCTCACTATGCGATCTGGACTGGATCTGATGAAACTTTTACTTTGTAATGTGTGGGATTGGGTCGTTTAATGTCAAATACCATCCGATGCAATAAAGTATCAGTCAAAGATGTCCTATTCCTCTCAATGTTACGAAAGTGATTGAAAGGCATCTTGTCTGGCCGCCATTGAATCGGGATCGTGCGAATTCAACTCGACTTATTCACTATCCTCACGCCCTTCTTGCAAGTCAGCCAAGTCACACTCGGGCTCACTATTCTTCCGCATCACTGAACATATACGAAGCAAACTGATGCGAAAATTCGGGTCATGTGCACGTGATGAGACGGCGTACTAAGGCCTTGAGTTCCTTCCTCATTTTGATATTTGGATGGGAAGCTTAGCGGCAATGGGCTTCTCACCTTTGATTCGCTCCAACCAATTCTCTTCTCGAACTTCCCCAACTTCTGCGATCGTTCACCCAAAGAATGTCGGCGAAATTCATTTCACAATCCATGCCCTCTCTATTTATCTCTTTCTCTCGATCCTGCTATCAACACTACAAACTGTGATTCTATCGCATTTCTCTTCGATTCCCTTCAACTCTCAAGGTCAGCGCTTCAAATTCCCTCCTGATACCTTTCCTTTGAGAGGGGGGCCCTTAATTTCTCCAAATTCACCTCACGGTTCGAAGCGAAAGTCCCCTCGATGCCGCCTTAGTTAAATCCTTTCAAGAGTTTCCTTGGTTCTTTCTCCAATCAGATCACACATTTTACATGTACAAACTTTTTGATTCAGCATACTGACATCTTGTTAAAGTGCGCCTCTTGAGTACCTATATAATCTACCGCGGCTTCTTTGTTGGCAATAGTCTTTCGCACCTGCCAGTTTGCCATCATTAGGACGCTGATACCAGATATCCCTCGACAAAGGTTCGTGTTTCTTCAATTTTCCATATTACTACTCTGTCACTCCGCGATTGCCGACCACTTCTCAAATAATATATGAACAAATGGTGTGGTTTATCAACAGCGTGGGCGCGATATTCCGAATAACCTTTTGTTTACGTTTTACTCGCAGTTTTGAAGGTACTCGAGTTCGAACAAGAGTGCCTGCCAGTCAAAACCAATGCTAATCATTTCCAAGATGCCTCCAGGTCGCGGGCTGAAAGATACCTCGCAAGGCGCAGCACTTGAGAGGAGCGTTGAAAAGTTGTGTCAGGAACTCGACAGAACGGTTAATGCAAAGGACAGGGGAGGGTGAGAGAGGTTTGCAGTGTCGATACATCTACAGCATGCTAACAACTAACAGAATCGCCGAAGACAGTCTAATATCAATCTGTGATGCTCTGCACACGGCGAAGGCATCGGAAGCAATAACTAAGACAGCCGTGAGAAGTCTTCTTTCAATACTGGAGAATGATCGCGGCGAGTTGTGTTGTCCTTTTGATATTAAAGTGTTCTCTATTATTCTTGAATTTGCACTTAGGAGCGAGGAGTGTCGAGAAAGTGAGCGTGTTCTCGTCTTGCTTGCCGTAAGTGCTCGTACCACAAAGACTACAACATTCTGGGCATTGACGGTGTTTTGCAGAAGGAACTTCACACGCAATCAACACCTCAGGAAACTGAGAGCTCCCATGGTATCTTGGTCGAGATCGCAAAGCAACTGAACGTTGCTCGCCTTATTGAATACTTTATCGATCGTTCGAAGCCAGACGGAATGAGAAGATGGGTAAGCTGCCATATTCTGAAATATTATGAGAATATACTAACATATAAGTAAGGTTGGTATCATCATGCAGCAGCTTTTGAGAGGCCCAGAGGCAGTTTCTGAGAAATTCCAGCATACACCCGAGGACGTCAGGTGAGAAATCCTCCACAGTAAAATGAAAAGTTAGCTGATAGATTGCTGGAAAGACGCAGCATTGGTCCCATGATTATCAGTGAAGATAACGAAATCCTTAGATTGATCTGTGGACGGGTCTTTGCGTTACTACTAAACTCTGATATTCTGCCTGAAGAACTCTGCCCTGCAAGGACCAACCAAAGGGAATACGAGGATTTTCCAGTTGATTTGCAGAATACAAATGAGTGGAAATCGCTATTTCAGCAGTGGGTAGACCGGAAGTGGCCCGATAATGAAAGCCAAACGTAAGTACATTCAAGATGGATGGTTTTCTGACAGCTGATGTTTCTGCAGACCACCGCATATGCTTTATTATAGTCTTGGTGTTGTGACTATATCGCCATTTCGATTGGGAACATTGGGTGAGAGCATAGAACTGGTTTTCGAAGACGGCTATATTCTTCTGCTGAAAAGCTCGACGGAACAAGAATTGGATCAGATACTACAAGTACCATGTAGCTCTATCTCCCGAGTTTCTGTCATTGACAACTCTATCATAATCAACGAAAGAGAAGTTTACGACATTGTCTTTGACATCAAGAATGGCCAAGAGCGTTCCTCTTATCTAAATTCACGACCTACCACTCTTCAACAACTACATTTGACCACAGATTCGAACAGGAACGAATTGATGATCGATCTTCATGATGAATGTCCCGAAGCAGAATTCCAACCGGAGAGTGTTCAAGTGTATCAAGCTGAAGATGATATACTAGTTCAAGGAAAGGGAAGTTCGCCAGATGCCAAGAGTTACGAGCAGCCTTCAGAAGACGAGGATCAACCGGAGAGGGTTCAAGAGTCTCAAGCTGAAGATGATATACTAGTTCAAGGAAAGGGAAGTTCGCCAGATGCCAAGAGTTACGAGAAGCCTTCGGAAGACGAGGACCAACCAGAAATAAGTGATCCAATAACGTTCGAATCCGAGGACGAAGCGCTAGACACCTCGTTCACCCCCGAACGTCAAATTCAAGCAGAAAATTCTCGACATCGAGCATATGTTTACACCTCTTTGAATGCGACTGATGAATTGGAGCAGTCCCAACAAAAGTCGGGCAGAAACCATGCAGCGAATAAAGTCAATTTACCTGAGCGCGGTAATATTGCGAGCTTCAGCGATTCACCTACGATGCCTTCCCGTCAAAAGAATATTCCATCGTTCGACGAGGCTTTAGAATTAGATGAGAAAATTCTTGAAATAAGTGGTCAGACACTTCTTTCGAGGCAGGAAGGCAAATATCGCTCTCAAACCTCTCAACCTCTACCTATCACCGAAACTCCATCCCAAAAGATTGCAATCAATGTCGCCCTTACTGTTAAGACTAAAGGCAAAGCGTCTGTGAGTCTAAGAAACGGAAGAGAGGCACTCATACCAGAAGCACAATCAAGTACTTCTCAAGCAGCACCAACCCAAAGTGCCAATTTGAAAGCTAACAAGCTATCAAAGAAGTATTCTGTTAAACCCAAGACACCAATCGTAGGCGTGAAAAGCGTTAAAGTGGATACCCCTCTGCCAAATGTACCAGAGACGGCAATTGCGTCTTCTGAAAACAATAAGAGATCCGATGAAGGATCTTCACAAGTCCAGACAAATATTTATGATTTACCAGGGGTCAAGGAAGGCGACGGAAGAGAATCCAAGACGGGAAGTCAAGCCTACCAGGGAACAAGAAGAAAAACTTGTAGTTCTAAACAAAAAGGCAAACAGAGTATCAAAGGCAAGGGGAAGAACGCGAAGACCTGTCAAAACCCCAAGCCTTCCCCGACAGCAGTCGAGGAGCCTATAGTCATCAAGAGGAGTAGCCAAAGGTCGGCTGCAAGTCAAGCCAAGCTTAGCATGAGCAAAATCAATGACGACTTGGAGAACATTGAAGATGATTTCTCTGATGGCCGAGATAGTGGACCAGCGCAGCTCAATGTCTCGCGAAAGCGTAAGACGGCCGAGCAATCATCTGAGCTAGTCGAGCCAGTTTTATCGGAGATCAAGCTCGCTTCATTGCCAGAGTCGGCTGCAGATGAAAACAAGGAAGCATCGATTCTTCAGCAGCAAAATGCTCAGGTTTCAAGTCTACTTGATGTCAATCTCCCTCCTGGTGACCCATTCGCACTTGACGACTTATACACTGCGAGTCCGCCTTCCCGAAAGACGGCCGCAGTGAATTTCGCCAGCCAATTGGATGATCTCTTGAGTGATGACACTAAGGGTGATAAGCAGGCAACTAAGATCAAAAGTTCGAACAAGGGTCACTTCAAGAAAAAATTGTCTCCAATCACACCACCGGAAAATTCAGGAGATCTCCTACGTAGTACATCAGATAGTAAATCGAGCGTCCTCGACAAGGGCTTACCAAATGGCGTGGTTGAGAATGCTGAATATTATAGTAGTCACAAAAACCAAGAAGTAGATCTAGAGGAATTACAGTCGGAGGATAGAAACCCAAGCCAGCCAGCTCAACGTGTTGAAGAAGTGGTACTCGCCATTCCATGTGAGACGGAAGCCAAGAAAAGTCAAATTATCAAAAATACAGATGATCTCGAAGGAGTGTCAGATACTAAGCTTCCTATCAGAGCAGACGAGAAGGAGGTTAAGAAGATGGAAGAGTATGCACTCATCGCAAATATTATCGATCCAGTACTTTCAATTCCCAGCCGTCCCTCACGCAGATTTTCGATTGACTCCAAGCAGGAAGTGATTCACGAACCAGTCGCTACAAAGGCATCAGCTTTTACAGACCATCAATCAAAAGGCCTGATAACCCTACAACTGCCGGATGTAACTTTGATCGAGGAGAAAAAGCGAAAGGTTGCAACAGAGATTGCTATACCACCCAAACGCCGTAGACAAATCGCGACAAGTAACTCAGGAAGCCCCTTCATCTCATCATCTCGTCCTCGCGCGCAAGGAAATGCATCTCCCGAAAGCTTAGGTAGTAGGAAGAAAATGCTACTTGACGATCGAAGTATTCGCAAACCAAAAATTATACACTTTAATGCTAAAGGTGCACAAAATCAGGGTTCTTCTGGCACGTCCATACCTGCTCCAAAACGAGACTCTGAGCTACACATCAAAACACCAAATACTGCGAAAGTCAAGTCACAAGACTTGATAAAAAGTAAAAGAAGACACGATGATGGTCATGGCTCAAACGAAGAAAGTATATTTGTTTCTCAAAGTCCACCCAGAAAGCGTCAGAGTGTTAGTCCGCCGGACGAAGCTTCACCAACAGATACGCCCATCTTAGTAAATGATACAACTATTCCTAGAATTCCCACAGCTCTTACATCAAGCTCACAAGGATCCCGAGTGGATGCGTTCGGTAGTCCACAAGCACAACACAATGTACCTTCTATCGGTCATGCCCTCCGAGCCGAGCAAAGAGACCCAGCACTAGAATTCGGCAAGGCAGGGTCACAAACTATGAACTCTCACCAGGATTTACCTAAAATCAAAGTTCTATCTCCTGGATTTGACGCCAAGGACACTGCAGAGCTTTTTGGTCCGCGTGTTGAGGTAGTAAGTATCCCGAAAGCACGTCCTGCTCTACCAGGAGAGTCTTCTGTCCGATACATCCCGCACACAAAAACCCAAAATGGATCTTACAAAGACGTTTCAACCATGGTGGATATACAAGAGATAAAAATTCTGCCGGATCCGTTCGTTGATGCCGCCGGTCACAAATCGAGTGGGTTTATAGAACGATTACGGACACGTGAGGCCGATGGAGACTCGAATGTTCGTTTCAGCAATCCCGAAAAAAGTCTAGTGGATGTTACAGAGCAAATCTTTAGTAGAGAGTCATCTTCACCGAGTGAACTGTCGAGTAATTCATCTTTCCGATCGGGCGGTTCGAATACTTTAAGACAAGGATTCTCTCCCTATAGTCGATGGTCAAAAGCTGTCAGAACACATTACAAGGGATATGCAGATACTGTTCATAAAATTGCCGATGTAAGTCTGACTTATTGTAGGCTTCAATATTGATGACTGGAATAGCTGACACTGAAATTTAGGAGATGGTGATTAGATTGGTCGTTCGTCAATACAAGGGGAACGCTGTGAGTATGCTCGAGGATTTGAGTAGCAAGCGAGATATGGAGAAGCTCAGTATACGTCAACAAATCGAAAACAAGAAGACAGAATTGATTCGAATGTATTCTGAAGCTGGGAAAGCCGTGAAGCAAATCGAAAAGGATATAAAAACTTCTCCCGTGGGTGATGTTGATGGAATGTGGCAGGAGAGACAAGAGTTCATACAAAGAGAATTGAAGGGAGGGAAACACACATCGGATTCATAATTTAGTGGCCTATTGCTTGATTGGCTTTCTCATTCTGTATTTGAGAACGATGGGGAGTGGTGCGTAGATTTCAAATCAGGCTTTCGGTAGCTTTTCATCTTGTTTGCCTAATGGGAGTGAGTAGTCTGTGAGCTGTGTGGGCCGGCCGAAAGGTTGAAGGACCACATAATTATTTAGAAACCTGAGTACTAGCTTTGAATGATATATAAAATTGCTATGATGATAACAACTATGATTGAGACGTCGATAAATGGATATGATCTATCGGTAGTACTCTTCGTTTGCTAGGACATGCATACGTATTTGTACGAATATACATCTATCCAAGTACTGTACTAGGTAGTAGTCATTCGGCCAACCAAAGAAAAACTGACCATGTCGGTGCATCTTGAAAACAAACACTAACAAGGGATGACGATTGCCCATACCCCCCACAACCGCAGCAGCCTAGATTCCAGACCATTTTACTCAATCGATACTTGCAAAACTTACGACGACGATCTGATTTTTTTTTAAGTCGCAAAGGTTCATTTAGGAATCATCGACTTCATCTTTCATCTTTCACCTCTGTTTTTTTCTTTCATTGTTTTATCATTACTTGGCTAGCGATATACCTATCTATCCTCGAAGAATCCGATTTCCCCGCGTTCCGAAGCCCAAAAGGTCTTTTCGTCTTACAATAAAGGGCAACCACACGGCCACCTGCATTTGAAGCAAGAAATAAGAAAAGAGAAATTTCGTACTGGAAAAGAACAGAAAAGAAAAGCTATGCCACAAGGAAGTGGTTTCCACCCGTTCGGTGGCAGATTATCCAAGCATATGGGCAATTCGGTATGTATCAAGCACATGCGGACTCTGCTTGTCAATTGGTGACTCCGGTGGAAGGGCAGTCGCAGCAATAAAGCAATGCGCATCTTGGAACTGACAAACACAATCATTGTAGCTTTCTCCTGAAGCTGCATATCTGAGTTGTGAGTTTGCCTGTTCATGCTCGCTTTCGCGTCGCTGCGGGGTTGCTCCGGCATGTTTGCTAATGCTCACTTTTTAGATTATGATGTACGATGTATGTTTGCCCAATAATTTAGAAAAACACACCCACGAACTGGTAGACTAAACTATGATGGTAACAGTGACAAGAGAAGACGTTAATACGTTGAAGGATGATTGGCTTACGGATAATGTATACTTTGGCATTATTCCCTTCTCACCAATACATTACTGACGCACTCTTTAATAGACAATAGCCTTCTGGCAGGAGTACGTGAATTCTATTACACCTTTCGCAAACAGGTGCCTTTAAAAAAGCCACTGCTAAACATTCCCTTCAAACAGATATCTCGAGAACGAATACCTCAAGCGATACCCCTCCTCCCACATCGTTCTGCTCCGCCCCTCCATGGCATATATGCTACGAATGCATGACAACCCCGTTCAACTCCGTTCCGCTCTCCCAGACTTTCGTCTCACCACCCACATCTTCCTCCCCATAAACGATAATCGTAATGTTTCCCAAGCAGAAGGTGGATCTCACTGGACACTCCTCCTCGTATCCGTTATCGACGGTGTAGCATTCCACTACGATTCTCTCTCGCCCTCGAATTATGAAGAAGCGAACACGACGACTTATAAACTAGGTCAGTTATTGTGTCGTCAGTTGAGGTTTTTGAATCTGCAGGATACTCCGCAACAGCAGAATGGAAGTGATTGTGGAGTTTACGTGTGTATTATCATGCGCCATTTGTTGTTGAAGAGATTGCTGTGCGCGAACGCAAGGGAGAAGGTTTCCATGAGTATGGGAGGAAAATTGGTAGATGCGAGTGGAGCGAGAAAGGAGATGTTGAAGATTATTGAGGGGTACAGGAAGGAGGGAGAGAGAAGGAGATCGTAAGTTTTCACCATCTTCAAAAGTTCCACTACTCGGATTGGGCGACCGAAATGAATTGCCCCTAACAGACTCACAGGCAAGACGAAAGTCGCAGCTCGTCCCCTTTCCAAAAGGGCAATCGAAGTCCTCCACGAATCGATTCATGAGCTACGCGTACATGAACACGACTATAGGAAATCACCAGGCGTTACGGAATTATGACAGGGCTACATTGGGACAATGAGCGAGACGAGCGATACGATACGAGGCACAAGAGATATGATTGCATGCTAATTCTTTTCTATACGATCACACGAGACGAGTTTTGCGTTCTGGTAGATGGGGATGAAATGTGCTTTGTGAGTCGAGTTGCGAGCTTCACGAGCGATGAGTTTAGATTGGGGGCATGTAATGGTACGAATTGTACGAAGTGGCGAGACTTTTGCTAGGGTTAATGGTTGCTTGGAAGTGGCTTCTTTATATTTGAACAAGAGAGATAAAACCCAGGCTCGTTACTGGAATCAATGAAATTTGAGCATGATAATAAGTTCAACTTTGGGTGGTAAATGACTGTTTTGGTATTCATGCTGTTGTCCTGCTACCGAAACAATATTGAAACGCCAAGTATATGTTTGAACGTAACTCCATGGATGCCATTGTCTAGAACGACGCCATGAGCAACCGATATTTTGTTTGTACAATTTTGATATTCCCAACATCCTCGTCAACTTCGCTTCCTCCTCAACCCAGAAGCTTCTTCACAATACTAGGAGGATTCCCACATTCTTCCAACAACTTTTTATGACCACCCATAGCCCCCTTACAAAATGCTTCTAAGTCCATACTCTCAACTCCCTCCCATTTCCCATTCGCACCCCCATCAAAAACCTCCGTGCTGAACCATCCTCTAAATCCCGTTCCGAGCACTGCTCTCGCTACTTCGATTATGGGTAGATAACCTCCGTTGTATGGATATTGTCTAAAGTCATGACTCCATTTACCCCTGGCTCTCAGCTCTTCCTTTTCCTTCTCAGCAGGGGTGGTGGGGATAGGTACGGGCGGTTTATACGCGTCGGAGATTTGGAGGAGGTAAATTTTCTCAGGGGGGACGGTGGTGGTGAGGGATTGCAGGGATTGGGTGAAATTCATGTGCAGTTTCGCTTGGGTTCCTAGGTGCGAGATGAGTCCTGAAGAAGTGGTTGGGTCGCCGTATTCGCCGCCGGCGGTTTGGAAGGTGTCGAGACAAAGACCGATGTTAGGGCGATCGACTAGTTGGACGATTTCCCAGGCGGAAGACCAGGTGGGAGCGTGGGTGGCCCAGCACCTACAGCGAGAAGTGTTAGGGCTGCGTTGGTAAAGAATGGGTGGAGGGATAAAGGGAGGGGTGGGGGTGGGATGAAAGATAGAAAAAGAAGAAGAGGGGTATCTTACCAATTTTCATAAGCAAGACGAAACTTATGTTCCGCAAGCAAATCACACAACTCCCTCAAATCATCCGCCAAAACATGGAAATCTGACGAGATATCTGGCGAATCCGAACTCCCCACTTGCAACATATCGGTACCCACAGCCTCCATGATACGAATCCACCCCTTCGCCCGCTCAAAAGCATCTTTCCTTTCATTCGAACTCTTTGGCCATCCTTCAAAGTTCGAGAATGGTTGTAACATCATTATTCCCAAATTGTTCTTCTCGCATAGTTTTTTGACTTCGGTTCCGGCCGAACATAATGAATCGTAGTCATTTTGTTTGATTTCTTTTTCATGAAAGGTCGAAGCGAAGGAAAGGAGATCAGGAAACCCAAGTTCAATGGCTGTGAAGCCTGCGGAAGAAATTGCAGCAAGTTTTGAGGGAAGAGGGGTTGAAGATGTTCCAACAGAGACACTGGCGAATGACGCCGGAATTTGAGTGAGAGATTCTGGAGAGATGGCCATATTGAAGAATCGAATTGTTTAGAGAAGCTGTGAATCCCAATTGAGCTTTTAAAGTATGAACGGGGTCAAAACATTGAAGGTGTTGTCTGCTTTTTATATAGCAAGTGACGTCAAGAGAGTGGTGGGGCAGGTGTTTCACGTGATTGTTAATAAAAAAAGAGTTTCGGAAGCATTCGGGAAAGCACTGTTGTTTCCCCGTGTCAAACGTTTTGGGGGATCTAAAGCTTGACGGTGGTGGAGAAGATTGCATGTTTGCCAATGTTTGGGTAACATCGGCATTCTCATCGACCGTCTGCAATGTGCTTCTACGCGATTCGTGATATACCCAACCTTCTCATCCACTCGAATGATACGTATTACTCCGCCAAGTTGCATGAAATGTATCAGTGGGTATTCTTTCATGTAAGAAAACAGGCTTTTAGGTCCATAGATTGTAGATTGATAGAAAGTAAAATAATAACACGTACCATACTTGTGGTAACTGGGTATCTCAAAACAGAAAATATGTCCATGTCCGTTGGAAAAAAGTAGAAAAATCAAGGCTTTTTGAACTCCTCCTTCTGCTCCATGGTTTGTGAAATGAATCCTCTCAATGCGGCCCATCTACTCGCAGTCCCTGAAGCAGCTGGCACTTCTTGACCCTCCGCAGCAGTAGCTTCTTTCGGTTTCTCCTCCGTAACTCCAGCCAATTGTGCCATATTCTTTCCAAATCTCTCCCTCTCCATAGCCTCCAACTTCTCCCTCTTCTTCGTTGCTCCAGGTCGACTCTTCATACTCTTTTGTTTGATCTTTCCACTCTCTCCTCTGCTAATCTTCTCCAGGCCTTCGCCCTCGAAATCCGGTAATGCATCTGCGAGACTTTCTAATGTGGTAACCAATTTCTTATTTGGACGTCTACGCTTGAGAGGTTTTGAACTGCCTTTTTCGATGCGGTTGACAAAGGCGGAATGCTTGATCGTTCGTTTGTCTTTTTTGGACTCGATGAATGAATCGGATATAACAGCACCTTCGCGATGCACAGGTGGAACGTGGATACCTGAGCCTGCTTGAGAAGCTTTTGCGCGCATAGAATTTCGCTTTTTGGGTGCGGTGGGCGCCTGCGAAGATAGTTAGTTTTGCAACTTCAAATACGAAAGATAAAAAAAAATTTGGGTGTACCATGATCGCGAATTGATTGTCTCTTGAAGTATTAGAGTGTCACGAGAAAATTTGCTTGAAAATTGGTGAAAGATGTGAGTGAGAGCTTTGGAGGTAAAAATGTTCACTGGTGCATTGGAAAGCTCAAGGTTAACTTAGCGAATAAAAAAAAGTTGTCTGAACTATTTTTATGAAGCGACTTTCATAATTTACCACTCACCCGCACTATAAAAATCACAACCATAGAACCCAACATGAATACCGCAGAGGAAAAGGCGAGTGCTTTACGGCGCCAAATAGCTGACACCGAGACTGAACTTGCTTCCCTAAAACTACAATTATTGAGTATCGAAGGAAAAGATGTCAACTCAAAAGATTCTGAAGTTACAGAAGAAGGTCTCGTGACTCATGACGAAAGCAAATGGCCCATGAGTTTGGAAGAGTACAAACGATATGGAAGACAAATGATTGTGCCTGATATTGGTATTCAGGGTTAGTTGTCAAATCTCTGGAGATGACTTTGATTTTGGAATATCTTACTAATCATGATTCAGGACAATTACGACTTAGATCAACCTCTGTTCTCCTAGTTGGAGCTGGAGGTTTGGGGTGTCCGGCCGCTGCATATATCGCTGGTGCAGGAGTTGGTACTATTGGAATTGTCGATGGAGATACTGTAGAAGAGTCGAATTTGCATCGTCAAATATTGCATAGTACCGACCGAGTGGGTGTTAACAAAGCCGTTAGTATTGCTAAATATATATCAGGGTATGGATCTTCCTTCAAAACATTGATGAGTATATATATTGACAAACTTCCAGTTTGAATCCAAATGTAAAGACAAATACCTTCGAAACACATCTCACGCCTCAAAATGCACAAGATATAGTCAAAGATTATGATTTAGTTTTTGACTGTACTGATCATCCCACATCCCGCTATCTCATCTCAGATATATGTGTTCTCCTCCAAAAGCCACTTGTCTCCGCCTCCGCTCTCCGAACAGATGGCCAGTTAATAGTATTGAACAATCCTGCTTTACCTCCTGGCGATCTATCAGGTGGTCCATGTTACCGCTGTGTCTTCCCCAAACCGCCTCCGCCCGAAGCCGTGACAAGTTGTGGCGATGGAGGAATTATTGGACCTGTTGTAGGTGTAATGGGTGTTTTACAAGCTTTGGAGGCTATAAAACTCATTGCATCTGGAAAATTGGCCACAGTTGGGGAAAAGAATGAGATAAGTTCTACCCCCAAGACGAATCCTACTACAATGTTATTATTCTCGACAAATGGAACGTCACCATTCAGAAATGTCCGTTTGAAGGGTAGAAGATCGACTTGTTTCGCTTGTGGAGAGGAACCTCAGTTGTCTCTTGAGCAACTGAAATCTGGCTCTATGGATTATGTCTTATTTTGCGGCATGACGCATCCTGTCAAGTTATTGAGTGATGAAGAGAGGGTTGAGGCAAAAGATTACGAAAAATCGATAAGAAAGGAAGAACAAGACCATTTGTTGATTGACGTTCGAGAGAAGGTGCAGTTTGATATCTGTAATATTGAGGGATCACACAATATACCTTTCTCATCATTTCAAGGCAACAGAATCAACGGAGATCGCTCACTATTAACGCTCACCGATGGTCTGAGCCCGAAAACTCCTATATATGTCGTTTGTAGGCTCGGTAACGATTCTCAAATAGTCACAAAAAAGATGAAGGAAATGGGATTGGATCTCAAAGGCGACAGGTATATTGGTGATATCAAGGGAGGTTTACGATCTTGGAAAGAACAGGTAGATAGTTCTTGGCCCTAATACTAGACTATAGTGGTAGAATCAAGACATGTGAATACTTGAAAGAGGGAGATTGATATTTGCGTTGGTATTTTGTGCAAAAAGTGCATAATGGAAGCACCATAAGAAGTGGTTCAATGAACGCCAAAATCGTACAACTGCTTGCTAAGTTGATTTCCTTGCTTGCCATAAAAAGTGATAATCATTACAACCTGCCACCCCTTCCACCATTTTCCTATCCGTCCCTAGTTGAGTTGAGTTTTACACGTATGTTTGTCGTTTCCTGTTGAAAGCTCTTTGATCCTTCAACCATTGCCTATAACCGGCTACACTTGAGATTTTCTCGCCGTAATAATCTAAACAAATCAATTAGCCATGCTCTTCAATCGTTCATTCCCCTCTTCACATGAACCTCGAATCAAACGTACCAGGCACTGGATTCGCCATCGAACTCGCACTAGGATCCACCCTATACTTTTTAACCCTCGCATAAAACTCTTTCTCCTTAATGTCCATCTGCTGTCTAAACTTCCTGTTCTTCACATTGAACGCCGCAGTCCCCAAAATTGGCCCGGTCAACCATCCAGCTCCTCCACATGCGAATGTTACTAATCCCAATGTAATGAATGGATCCAATGGAATTTGTCCCACCAGTGCATCCATATCCGTATGTGTAAGAATCTGCGCACCAATTGCGAAACCACCAAATCCCGTACCGATAGAAGAACCGAGTTGAAACCAGCGACGGGTTCGACGGAGCTTGAAAAATGTGTTCCAATCTAGAACTTCTGTTTGCGCAGCACTAGACTTTGAGGTTTTGGTTGAAGGGGGAGGTGTAGTTGTGGATGTAGAACGAGTAGAGGAGGTTCTGGGTTTGAATGTGACATTGCGTTTATAGTTAGGAACCAGGACTCGACGTCGCGAGCTTGGGGTTTGAGTATCTGGAGTGCGAAGAGGGGTAGTTGATGCAGTTTGATAGGTGCATGATGTGAGGAATGATGGTTGTATGCGGCAGCTAGCTGCTGCCGTTCTTAATGTTGGCGCTGAATACAGCATTTTGATAGAGAGGGTGATTGCAATTTCTGGCGAGTTTTTGTAGTGATGACGAAAATTGAGAGCTGTCTTGAGAGCTTGTTGATCCTGGTATTTTGATATCAATGGACGGGTTCAAACCGGTTGTTGTTTTTCTTAGAGCGGCGGTACTATTTACGAGTTTTCAGCTAGCGCAGCAAGAGCATAGAACTACCTGGGTACGTACCAAGACAATGACGGTTCATGTTAGTAATCAGAGGTCGTAGAGAAGAAATATACAGTAAATAAACCACTAAGTAAGGAGTTATTAAAAACAATGTAATCATTTTCATTACGTTATTAAAGATTAAGAGCGACTCCTCAAGAATACTTCTTAAACTATTTAGATTAAGTAATTATTACTCTTGTTATTATAAAGTCTATTAAGTAATGAAAAGAATTGTTAATTATCAAATATTCAAGTATAAAAATTAATATCTAATTAGATATTAAATAATTGTTTTCCACAAAAAAGATAATTTCTAAAAACTATATTGATAAAAAAAATCTACTAAAAATGAAAATCATTTATTAAAGACTAATATTTTATTTAAATGAACAATACTTATTCTCACTCGAATTGACTATAAATTCTTCTCTTATTATATATAAGTTTATAAAATTTTTGTTTCTGGATGAAAGTTGAAGATTAATCTAAATTAAGTAGAAAGATTAACTAACGTTTTTATCAATCTTAGATTGAGTTAATCTGATCTCTAAAACAATCTCAACTTTAATTTTACTCAACTCAATTTCGATTTATTTAACGAGATCAATTTTCCTACGGAGAGAGAAGAGTCTCCTTTAAGAATAACTCCTTCAATCTATCCGTTGGACTTCCCAATGTCTTCCGAAAACAATTCAGACTTCACCGAGGAAGATACGTCTTTACCAAGATCAAAATTGGCTTTCGATTTCAGAGTAGTCGAAAGACCGATTTATAAACCAAATAGCGGTCCACCTCTTCAACCAATTTCACTCATTCCTCCTCACAAATTAAAAGGAATTATTCTCGATTGTTTTCCATACCCAAAGCCAAATGACCCTAGCCACTTCCTGGTGGGCTACGAACAAGAGCCACATAATCGCATTATTATACATCCAAACCATATTCGCAATTATGTATCAGAATATACTTTGGAAAACTGGGAGCATGACCGGAGTACCGCAGAAGAGAATCGTCTCATTGTAGAACTTCAACCTCGGTTGATAGCGTCAGAAAAGGCAAGAGTATTGCGAGAATTGAAAAAAGCTGGAAAATCACGTGATGATCTCAGGGAGGAGGACGCCGAACAGTATCAGGCTTTGGGAATGCCGAAAAAGAGGGGCAGGCCTAAGTCTATGGCGAGTGTTTTCAAACCAGCACCTAAGCCAGTATCCGATCAACCGAGCGGGAAGCGTGGACCTGGACGACCTCGGAAAGTGGTGCCAGTTCAAGTTGTTTCGCCTACTACCTCACATCATCACCGGCCTTCTTTGTCTCAGCCATCCTTATCTCAGCCATCCTTATCTCAGCCATCCTTATCTCAGCCATCTCTATCTCAATCATTTGCTAGTGCACCAAGAGCAATGTTGGAACATACAATCGCCGACTCAACGAGCGAAGAGGAGGATGAAGATACCGATTTAGCGCTTGACGATCAACTCAACCAAGAGGCAACCCAAATGTCTAATACCGCTATGAATTTGTCTGCTATACTGAGAGTTACGAGTCCGGAAACGCAGCGATCTAGTCAAGGTCAGGTAAACAAGACTCTTGTTCATTCGCCTCAGAAGTACAAGATGTCACCCCACGATCGTCCCAAGAAAGCTGCAATTCTCCCAGGCATGAGTGTAAACGCATACCCATACGAGAATTTAAAAGCCAATTCTAGCATCAATAAAAAGAGCATGAAAGTCGGCGAAGGCTTAAGCACCCAGAATCAACCTTCAGCAAGCCTTCAGTTGCCCATTCTATCAAGTGTCGAACAGCCCACTGGTCGTAAATTTCAAGGCACAGGTCAGAAGCCTCAATCTAAAATTGTCGATTACTTCAAGGATGTTGGTACTAAAACTCCTACTTCGAAGACTCTTCATTTAAACCGAAATCACGAACCTTCGTCTAGTTTGAAGCGTAAATCTTCTCCATATATAGGACAGGAAGGTGAGTCAAGTGGGAAGTCTCGAAGTAAAACTCGAAGACTTAAAAAGGGCTCCGATGATTATCTTGATGCCGAATATAAGAAGTCTTGGAAAAAGATATCTGGATCACCCACCGTTGAAAGTTATGAAACAAGCTTCGAGCCAAGATCGAGTGCACGGCGTGGAAGTGACGCTTTCAATCTCCGTAGTTCTAGAAGCAGAAGTCGAAGGCTTGGATCCTCTCCTGGTAATAGAATGGAGCTCGAGGATGAGGGCGAGGATGCGATTGAAGATATGGATGAAGATGAAAGCGAACAGAAAAACTCGCAAAAACCAATTGCCGAAGAACCGTCAACATGGGATGTAAAATCAATATTGGATCATAAGTACGAATGGAGTGCCAGTCACAACAGGCAAGAGCTATGGTATCTTGTCGATTGGGAGGGAGATCGGGACGCGACATGGGAGCCTGCTAATGGTGTCTTGGAAGGGGCCGTCGATGAGTACATCGCTTCGAGACAAGCTCAGAGACTTGGTAATCTCTCTGTTTCGATTGACGCGATAGATATAGGGGGAAATGATGATTCGTTATCACGAGGCGATGATCTAGAACGCAGTATTGAGGACGACGCGTACTCTTATTAGTCTTTGTTCCAGGGGAGAAGTCAAGAACTTTGGGTTTTGAAAGACAGGAGATAGCAAATTAATTATCAAGCAACGAATCAAAACTCGGGATATGAAGCAGGGAATATGCGTGACGGTTTATTTGGCATCGGTGGATCATCGGAAGAAGCGTAGCGGGAGACGTCTAAGGCTATGCTATGTTTGGTAGATTTGAGGCACATTTTGTCATTATTCGCAGAACGACTCAAAGTCTTAAGTAGGCAACGAGAATGGTGATTTTCAAAATTATTAGAGATACCCAATAGCATACCGCAGCAGCTGTTTTCCTGGAAATTTCGTGGTGGTATTCGTGTAAGGTGTTTTCGAGGTCTAGTCTATGCATGAAATATTAGGAATAGCAAGTGCTAGCGGGATTAATGACATTTAGGCAATTGATCGCCAATACGGGGAGTACCCCGCCTTTGACCCCCCACGCGTGGCTCCCATTCTCGGTATATAAATTATCACAGCTGTACTGTCTGCATTCGCTTGAAACAAGAATATTTCTCTTCCTTACTTCTGAACCTGTCTTCTAATATCAGTATGTGAAAGCCAAATCTATGTTCATCTGCTTTATCTGGGCATGCTGAGCCGATTCCCGGATTCATTCATTTAGATAAGCAAATTAATATATAAACGTTGCCACTCCACTGCTGCCTATTCTCCTATTTCAAGAAAATGGCATCTACAAAAGTGGATCTCACCTCTCCCGAACCCTACATCACTCCCGCTGAGATCTACAGCGGTACCTCATTCAACGTTGGCGACAAGTCCAGCCCAAATTCTGCAACATCCGCCCCACCAATAACTCTCCGCATCGCAACTGGAGGAGCCGGTCAATCCGGACTTGTTCGCGCTCTTGCCAATAAGTTCATCGAGTCCGAGATAGACAGAACAGGTTGTACACGATTCAGCATCGCGTGGTTATTATCAGATACGTCTGCAAGTTTCAACTATTTGGGAAGTAGAGCGGCGGATTGTAGCATCACTTATCATAAAAGTGCAGAGGAGATAGCTTTAAAGCAGGGAATTGCTGAGAGGAGGGAGTATGCTTGGAGAGATCATTGGTTGCTCGTTGGTAGGTTCTTTGCTTTTTATGTGTGGCTATTATATTTGCTGTCCCGTTTTGATAATAATGTCCAACTTTCCTTTGAAATGGCCCATGCCGCTCTGATAATTTCTAGGACCGAAACAGAATCCTGCTGGTCTTCCACTTGATGGTACAAGCGACTCTTCAATATTTGATCTATTCGGTCAGTTATTTATGGCTTGTGTTGAAAATTCAAACATTAGATTCTTGTCCCGATACGATAAATCGGCCGCCAATATCAAAGAATCTTCTATCTGGACAGCTATCGGTCAAACTCCTTGGGCACATCCATATTCAAGTTGGTATCATCGCTACATAGAGTTTCCGTTTGCTGCTTTGAGGGCTGCATGTGCGCTAGGCGAGTACACACTTACGGATAAGGGTACATGGTTAAGTATTGAAGAAGACATTAGAGATAAGATGAGTGTTTTTGTATGCTATGAGTTAGTCTCCAAGACGTGTGTTGAGCTAATGTATTGTGTAGAAAGCGAGCACAGATGCCCTAGATGATCCATTATTGAATCCTGCACATATATTAGTAGGCACGAGATCGAAAAACATAGCCATGGCTCATAAATTTGCAGATTGGATGATAGCAAGAGATGGTGGACAGAAGGTTGTTGAGGAATTTGAAGTGAATGGTGCTATCTTGTACACTGGTGCACCAAACTCTTAGGAAAGCAAATGGAATGAGTCAAAATCCCTCTCGAGTTCCTCCATCCAAACCACCTGAGCTCTTTGTTTTGGAGCATCCCAAAAATTTGATGTTTTGGTTGAAGGTTCAAGGGATTTGGAAAACCTGAAAACTTCGAGTACTTTGCCAAGTATAATGTTATTGAAAAAATGTAGGTTTGCAATCAAGGTGAATTCTAGATGATGTGTCGCATGGATCACGTTTGGTATTGTCATTCACTCATTTTGAGAGAAGTATCCTCTTTCTTCCATTTGATAGGCTAAATCAGAGGGGCTGACACGACAAAATTAATATTCTGAAACGCACAATCTAATAAATGATTATAATGAATGGTCAATCAATATTTTGCTAGCGGGGCTTGATTTCTCTACAATAAATAACCCTTGGATGTCGAGAGAATTAGCACAATCGCAGATACACCTTAGGGAACGTGAGTGAGTTGAAAGTTGACTCTTTCTTGTCCATTCTACAATCTAATTTCTTCATAGCATACAAATCCCCCACAGTTTTACAGCCATGAACGCACAGAGAAAAAAGGAGGTGTCGGATCTGTTAACCAAATTACTCGCTACTCCCACGATTTTGCACGATAAAAGGGGATCAGCGAAAGTCAAATACCTCCCATTCGTTAAGACTATCATCAAACAACCAATAACCCCAAGACAATCGTCCGCTGGCATATTCGACACCTTTCCACTTGAGATACGACAGGAAATATGCAAGCACCTCGACTTCAAAAGCATAGTAAAGTTTAGTCAAACAAGCTACGCAGCAAAGATCATCGTCGACTCATTGCTTCTCTTAACGGAGATTACGTCAAAAATCCCTCAATTCTTGAAGGCTATCGCTCAACTGGGATTATTGCATGTCCACTCGATAGCAACCATAGCTCAAGTATTAAACTCATCCTCCTGCGACTTCTGTCCAAATTTTGGTTCTTACTTTTTCCCTTTGACTGGTAGTCGGTGCTGTTTCTTCTGCTTGTCAACCGAACTAGAGTTTTCTCTCCTACGCAAAGACCAGGCAATCGAACACTTCGATTTATCTTCTATCGAAGGCCTGCCATCTGTCATCGTGAAGAAATTTTGCCTCGGAACTCAAACTAGAATGACAGAGTTAGCCGAATGTGTCAGCGCTCAGAAAGTCATCGATATGTACGATAGCAGAAGACATAAAACAATACAACACGATACTGCTTCCGAGGATCAATTCCAGCACCCCCAACACGGCCTATGTTGGATGCGACAAGCGCGTTGTGAGTCCTCTTATGCAGCAGCCGTTGCGATCCCATTGCTAAGAGATTCCATGTGGCACCGTTACAGTGGAGGATACTATTGTACACCATGTATTAGGTCTTGGGAAGGAACGAATCCTTCCTATGGGCATATTTTTTTTCCACTATGCACAGTGATCCCACGAGTTGAAAATGGTCCAACAAAAGAATTTTTATATGGAGGCCTGAATATCCCAGCTAGAACGATGGATGAGCATCTTGAACATACGAAAACTTGTGCCAAAGCTCAGATAGCTCGACGACAGCAGCAAGACCTCAATTCATGAAAGATGTGAGTTGCAAATTTGGGCATTACCATCGCATCATTTCTTCTCGATTGTGATGCAAACAAGGTTCACTTGGGGATAAACATATTGTGATGGGGATTTTGGGCGAGGCAATGGACAAAATAGGCTTTTGGCGGGTATTCTGGCATACTTCCCGCTGAAGTTTTATGGATATGTGAGTTGAAAGGAATTATTCAGAAGATACGAAGGTATTAAGGTCCGCAGTCAGTAGGGGTATTTTGACAGCACTGGATGTTTTCTCCTCTTCGATTGTATTATAAAGATAGTTATTGAAGCAATGAAAATTAATTGCATCAGATATACCATTCAATCATAGTTTCTTTGACGTCGACACCAAACCTACGCGTATAATTGATGATGGGCGAAGGACCGTTAGCCCCAACTCTGGCTCGTTATGGTATTATCCAAAAGTACACAGCCACCTGTGGAACAATCTACTAGTGAGAGATGAAGTCTCATCCACTGAGGCACCTTGGATAGTAATTATCTCCAGCCGTCGGATTCTCCATTCCCATTCCCTCCCCATCGCCGAACCAAACATCTGAAAGTAATTGCGAAAAGGTCTCCTCGGCTGAAAGACAGTCTCTTCTTCTAACCCACTATATTCAACCTTCTGATTCCAAGCAATAGCTGCCCCTTAGACAATAGATTATCGTTTCTTGAAAATGAATAGTAAAGCTCCTATCAGACAAGGGAATGGATCGAATATCAAATTATACCATGTTCAAAAGAAGCACACAAAGGCTATGACCTCAGTACACAAGCTTGAAAGTAGGTTTCAGTATTCATCTTTATAGTCCAAATGGTCGCCAATGATATTCGGACAAAAGAACGTATGAGTGATTCGAAACTCATAAACGTACGGGAGCTGCGACTGTTATATTTCCAGTTTGGCTTCTATGCGACTGCTAAAGCTAAAGACAAAAAAATACGATTCTACAATCTTTCAAGGATTAATGTGCACTTGCAACTGCATCGTGGCATCTTCACACCTTTGTATTGAAAACCAATGAGTAACCCAATCTCGAGTCAGAGAGAAGCTGCGAGTAGGTGAGAGAGAATTCAGTCATTCTAGATGCTTCCTACCTATGCTAGTTTCCCATACTTGATGGGTGTGGAATGAAATGCAATAGTCTGCTATACTGTACTAAGTTTAACGCGGATCAAAATAAAACGAGAACATCATTCTTATAGCCTCTGTTTCTTGCCCAGCATGCCCAAGGTACTCAGTAGGTTAGACTAGAAGACTACATATAAGTTCTCAATTTTTGAAAGTAGTTCAATATTAGAATTAGATTCGGAAAGCATATGCCTTAGATTTTCAGACTGTAGTCCAGATTATTAAGATTCCTGACCATGCCATATTCTACCCTACATTAAACTCGACCTCCCACCAACCTCCGTTCCTCCTTGTCCATTTGGCATATCCCCACTCCTTCCCACAACAAACTCCCTATATATTCCCTGTAACCTCCTTCGCTCGTCAGCGCTGATACTTGGTCTTGTACCCTCCAAACTCTTCACTAGATGTTTCCAGAGAATAGTAACTTCTTGTTGACTCTTAACTTCCTTCTGCTCTCCTCTGTCTTCACTCGAAACATCAATACCCTTCGCTCTCAATTTCTCCTTCTTCTTCGCCTTTTTGATCTCTTCCAATTTGGCGGTAATGGCAGCTTTTTCAGCAAGTTGTTTGGAGCGATTGTTACCAGCTTTTGCGCGCGTCTCGGCTTCCGTCCGATCTTCATCTTCACCATAGCGGAACTGCACAAAACTTCGAGGTCCGCTGGATGCCCCGTTTGTATTAGCACCATTACGTTTTCCTCCAACTTCAACTTGTTCATGATCACCAAGTACATCGTGAATAGCTTCAAGTTGCGCATTGGATATCAAAGCCTGGAGATCTGCACCAGAATAGCCTTCAGTTCTCCGAGCAATCTCAAACAGCCCACCTTCAGGACTATCTCGGACTTCTTCGGATAATTTCAGCTTTTTGCCTAATGCCTTGAGAATATCAAAACGATCATCCACATTTGGAAGATCACATATAAGGGACTTGTCCAAGCGACCCGGACGGAGCAATGCCGGATCGATCAAATCTGGTCTCGAAGTAGCTGCAAGTACATAAACTCCAGATAAACCTTCAGCACCATCCATTTGTGTCAACAATTGATTGACTACTCGATCAGTTACACCAGTAGAATCATGACCACGCTTAGGAGCTATCGAATCGAACTCGTCGAAGAATAGCACACAAGGTCTAGCAGCTTCGGCTCGCTCGAAGAGATCGCGAACAGACTTTTCAGAAGCACCGATATATTTGTTGAGAATTTCGGGCCCTTTGACACTGATGAAATTCAAACCACATTCTCCTGCAACGGCACTTGCCAGGAGAGTTTTACCACAACCTGGGAATCCATACAAAAGTAAACCAGATCGCAATCGCAGTGGACATTGTGCAAAAATTGGCGCATAAGTAGTAGGATATTGTAAGGTCTCAAGTAGAATTTTTCGTGTCTCCTGCAATCCTCCGATCGAATCAAAAGTTGTAGTGGATGTCTGAAGGGTAACATTCCGAAGCGAGGCTGGCGTGAATCCTTTCAAAGCGCTGTCGAAGTCTTCTCTGGTGAGTCGAATAGAACCACTATCCGCGTTTTGCAGGGAGCTTGAAACTGTCCGAATCATTGCTTCGCTCCTAGCTCGTGCTACGAGAAGGACGAGGTCACCAGGCATGTAACCATCGGTTTGGCCAGCTAGGTCTAAGAAATCGAGATCTTGATCAATGACATAACCATCACCTTCCAATTTCTTGGTACCTTCAAGACTCGGACCACCCATCCAATCATTATCATTGGGTCTCTCGCTATTATCTGCTGTGCTTGGACGACTACCCGATGCCACTGGTTTTGTCGTAATCTCCGAAATTGCATTTTGCATCGCAACCTTTTCCATAACTCTTCTTCGCCCTTCTTTGTTTGGAGCTTTCAAGGCGACAATCTCTCGCACGCAATGACAACCGATGATGTTTTTGTGAAGTGACTCTTTCGCTTGAGCGGTGGCAAGTAGAACAACGTTACTGCGATGACCAATTAAATATTCTCTAGCAATTGCAATTATCTTCTCGCTAATTAAATCACTTCGAAGGTTGTCATTGCCTATTTCAAGCTCTGTTTCTGCGGGACACAACTTGTCAAGATCATCCAATATCACAATGGACTTTCCACCGACTCTTGCACCCCATGAGGCAGCCAAAAAAATCCGATCAAATGTTTCACGTATAGTTGAGACACGTGCCTCATCGGTAACAAATTTTCGACATGAAAGATATGTGGTATGGTACCTGCTATCTTGCCGTAACCGATGTGCCAAGTTTTGAACCACTGCTGTCTTGCCAGATCCCAAAGCACCAGTGAGCAATACTGAAGACAGGTGCGAAAGATGTGAGTATAGTTGTTCCATGAGATTATCAATGCCCACAAGAACAGGAGGTTGTGAGCCAAGACCATCGATCGCATTTGCTGTCAGGGTTAAGGGTTTTGGAATAGCGGCTTGGACCTCAAGATTGAATTTCTTTTCCGAACCAAGAAACCAATTACAAGGCTGCTTTCCGGACTCTTGTAATCCTTGCTCCAGACGAACCATTCCGCCTTCCCAGCTTGATGGGAAGTCAGAACCTGATGGTTTGCCGAGTACTAAGCCATCAGTCAATGGCCCTTCGAAAATGCCACTATTAGAACCATTCTTGCCATACATTTTCATGATTGATTTCGCAGCTTCTTCCCTCTCAGCTTTCGATTCCCCACCAAATTTAAGACCTTCATTCACTTTTCCTGTGCTGGATGTATAGGGAAACACCTTAATGTGTGGAATACCAGATTTAGAAGTGGGTTGAAAAGTCGGCTTTGAAGTTTGGGGCGGGGCAGGCGCAACCCGTATCACGCCTCCAACCATATTTTGACATCCCATAGAGGTACAAAGTGAACTCGATAGGGCCACATGGTATTGGTCTGGCGGTTCATCCCATGTCATCAACCTAGCTACTACCTTTGATGCAGGCTTCCCGGCAACGCCGGTATTTTCATCTTCTTGTTGTTGTCGTTGTGGGTCGATTGGCTCTTGTAAAGTAGCAGGCTTGACAACGGTGACGGTGACCCAAGTGAGCCCTTTCAAGGAGTCCCCGAGAATGAAGTCTCCATCAACCCAGATTTTCAGTCCTCCATCATCTGCGTCTTTCTCTTCTTCAAACCACTCCCCACAAAGTGCCCTGTCAATTCCTCTATAATACATAGCCGGCTTCGTCTCTTCACTTCGTCCACTTTTCCTACGTACCGCACTAGAAACACTTCGTCCGCCAACGCTCTTCCTCGAAGATACACTCACATTTTCGCCCAAACTTCGTGATGGTTTTGACCTTGTTTTCGGGGCCACGATAACTTCTGCATCTGGTGCTAGTTTCGTGAACGCAATATTTGAAGGCGGAGCAGGGAGGAGGGATGTGACTATAATATTGGCAGTCGAGGTCGGTGAAAGGTGCAACGTCAGAGGATGCGGCAGCTGCGATGAACCACTCGGTGAAGTAAAGCTTGGATTCGGTAATGCACGGATTTGATTGATAAAATTGAGCTCGAGGAAATTAGCATGCAATTCTATGATCTCCCAATCTTCTGGCGTCAAAGGTTCGATATTAATTGTGTGGGCGACGGGAGGGTCGACGTGTATAGTTGCTGTAATTTTCTGTCCATCTGATATCCCCAATGTTCGCGCAAAAGTTGCATCTATCTCTACAACCTGTACTTCTTGCTCTCTACCAGATCCCCTAGTGCCACTTATACCATCCCTCCCGACAATTGGTGCAAGCTTGCGCTTGCTCTGCATACCCGTCCATCCCACGAAGATAGATCGATGAGTCGGGGCGCCATTCGTTTGATTTGGGCTCTGCGGAGGTGGAAGTCGGTAGTTCAATTCTACGATCACATTTTGTGCAAGCTATGGAATGTGAGTGCGTGCTTATAAGGTAGATTCGTTGCGACTTACAGCATTGATATTAACCAGTAATGAAGATAATGATGAAGGCAAGTTGACCAAGCAATTCTTTAGATGAATTAACGATATCTCTGCAGGTGTAGCTTGACTGCCACGTCCTTTTAGGTTTGAGGCCATGATTAAAAAGTATAATAGTACTAATCAATATACCATAATGAGGGAGAAAAGGATTAAAAGGAGTAAGGTTCCAAAAAGATGAAATGCCTTAAGCAATTTTTCTGACCGTCACAAGTGCACCTCGGTATATCATTCTGGAGCGCATACCCACCCGTACCTAGATTTGAGAGCTACCAATCCAATGCGGTTCCGCTTATTCATGGCACACCAATATTGAATGAGTGGTGGTCTTGAGATTCAATCTTTTCTGAAATGAAATAAAAATCAACAGTGTATTATTTTGCGGTTGAAACGACTGTCAATTATTGATTTACCATTGTAGAAACTGCCATTCCATTTTGAACAATTTTGGATTATACAGTTGATTTTAGATGTCGATTTTAGTATATTTTGAGCAATATAACCATGATTAAACGGAGCTGCGTGCCACAAATAGCTTGATTAGACACGAAAATTCACGAACCGTTGACAGGGGGATTGAACTTTACTATCAGCGCGTGAATTTCAATTTAGAGATTTGACTGAGAGATTCCTCAATTCAACCTCATAAATCTTTGCGCCCTCAGCCCCTCCATAATAATTCCTCTTTTGCAGTCTTCCATCACTTGCGCAAAGTCTCAAATATTGGGTTAAGTTCTAAGAGTACCAAGGGGTTCTAAGCAAGATGGCGCTGCTTCAATACAAAGCTCCCGTCAACTATGAAGCTCATCAAGGTATGGAGTTTTCAATTATTGAGGGTTTCTGTGATACTAATCCAACTACTAGAGGCTTTCGAAGACTTTCTGTCCACGTTCAAAACTTCTCCGACTGCGAACATTACCCATGCTTTGGGCGGCATGAACATTGATGAGGATGATTTCAGCGATGACAACGATATGATGGATGATGACGACGACCAGACCTCAAGGAGGCAGACCAGAGCTCAAGCAAAGGTTCCCAAGTTGAAGTATCTGGAGTTGTTACAAAAAGTTGCAGACAGATACGAGGATGAAATCACAATTGAACTTGACGATTTAGCCAAAGTACAGCGGCCGCCCCTCCACCTGTTTGATATTCTGACAGTTGTAGTATGACGACTCACTGGATGAAGCTGGAACTCCCCTCAATCTAGTCAGCTCGATTGAAATTAATGCAAAGCATTATCTGGACATTTTATCCAAGGCGGTCGATGCAGTGATGCCCCAACCTACAAGGGAAATCAAGTGAGCTGAGCTGTAAACCTGCTGTTGTTTATTTACTAATTAAATCGCAGTTATAAGGATGATGTCCTTGATGTTCTCATGTCGCAGCGAACAGCTCGAAATAACGCCTTACGCCGTGCTGCCGCCGAACAAAGCGATATAACAGTTGAGCCAGAACTTTTCCCTGCCGAACTTACAAGAAGATATACTTTGAATTTCAAACCATTGAGTGCTTCCGGAGATAATTCTAAAAAAGCTTTGGCAGTGCGACAAGTTCGTGGTGAACATCTTGGTCATCTTATTACAGTTAGGGGTATTACTACAAGAGTTTCAGATGTCAAGCCGACTGTGGAAGTAAACGCATATACTTGCGATAGATGTGGTTGCGAAATTTTCCAGCCTGTTGGGTCCAAGACATTCGGGCCATTAGTCGAATGTCCTTCTCCCGACTGTACTACGAACCAAACCAAAGGACAACTCCATCATTCCACTCGAGCATCAAAATTTCAGCCATTTCAAGAAATTAAGATTCAGGAAATGGCCGAACAAGTTCCAGTTGGTCACATTCCTCGAATGTTGACTGTCCTTTGTCACGGGGCTCTAGTTCGACGTATCAATCCTGGAGACGTTGTAGATATTGCAGGAATTTTCTTACCTACGCCATATACTGGTTTCAAAGCCATTAGAGCTGGTCTTCTCACCGATACATATCTCGAGGCACAGCACGTCACTCAACACAAGAAGGCTTACGAAGATTTAACCATTGATAGCCGAGTTTTCAAGCGAATTGAGCAATACAGAGCATCTGGCCACGTTTATGAATACCTTGCAAAATCCATCGCGCCTGAAATTTACGGTCATTTAGATGTGAAGAAAGCATTACTTTTATTGTTGGTCGGTGGTGTCACTAAAAGTATGGGTGATGGAATGAGAATCAGAGGTGATATCAATATCTGTCTAATGGGTGACCCGGGAGTGGCCAAATCTCAATTACTCAAATATATCACCAAAGTGGCACCAAGAGGAGTTTACACGACCGGTCGAGGAAGTAGTGGTGTTGGTCTTACTGCAGCGGTCATGAAGGATCCAGTAACTGATGAGATGATTCTGGAAGGTGGTGCACTGGTACTTGCTGATAATGGTATCTGCTGTATCGATGAATTTGACAAGATGGACGATACCGATCGAACTGCAATCCACGAAGTTATGGAACAACAAACGATCTCCATTTCCAAGGCCGGAATCTCTACGACTTTGAACGCTAGAACTTCCATTTTGGCAGCTGCCAATCCTCTTTATGGCCGATATAATCCCAGGATATCTCCAGTGGAGAACATCAACCTTCCAGCAGCTTTACTCTCCCGTTTCGATGTACTATTCCTTATCCTTGATACTCCTACTAGAGACAACGATGCTCTCCTCGCTCGCCACGTCACCTACGTTCACATGAACAATAAACATCCTGATACTGAAGGCGTTGTTTTCACACCACAAGAAGTTCGTCAATACGTCGCTCAAGCTAGATCCTATCGCCCAACGGTTCCAACAAGCGTTTCTGAATATATGGTAAAAGCCTATGTCAGAATGCGTGATCAACAATCCCGTGATGAGAAAAACAAGAAACAATTCGCTCATACTTCCCCTCGTACACTTCTTGGTGTTCTTCGTCTATCACAAGCTCTTGCCCGATTACGTTTCAGCGAAGAGGTCGTTCAAGATGATGTTGATGAAGCTCTTAGACTTGTCGAAGCATCGAAAGAGAGTTTGTATGCTGATCAAGATGGATATAGAAAGGATTCTAGTCCAAGTAGTAGAATTTACAACATGGTTAGAGCTTTGGCCGAGGCTGGTCAATGCAGGCCTGAAGAGGCGGATGATGAAGATGATGAGACTTTGGGTATGGAGTTGAGTATGAAGAAAGTTAAGGAGAGAGTTATTGCCAAGGGATTTACTGAGGATCAATGGCGAGCGGCTGTTATGGAATACACTGATCTTGATGTAAGTTCTTACTTGATTTACCCCTTTAATAGGATTTTTACTAACAATATCATCAGATCTGGCAAACTGCTGTTAATGGAACGAGATTGTTATTCGTCATGTCAGAGGCAGCACATATGGCAAGGGATGAAGAATATGAAATGGAATAAATATATCCGAAGATATGAGATGAGATCATATATGTGCATGTAGTCCAGGCGTTTGTGGATTAAGAATATCCATGTGGCGTTTTATTGTATCAGTTGTGGTGAGATACCGATGGAAGAGAGCATTAGTTGAATACCTATTGTCAATTCACTTGATTGTATCTTTCCTCTTGACCAGTTCCTCATCTGATCTGACCCTGCAATCCTATCCAAATACGACCATGATGAAGCTAAATTCATAGAATAAGCATAACGGTTCTTCATTCACTTGTAGCACTTTTACTTTCAACTTTTTGGAATAATCGTTGGCGAGTAATATGATTTTTTATCATAGAATTTTGTGAATTGTTATTTTCTCGCCAACGCCTTGGTGCTTGGGGCAGGCAAGATGAAGCCAAGGTTTTCGTTTCGTCGAATCGTATTGACTTGGTTTGGTGCCACCGAAAAAGGGTGAACTAGATGGTGACTTCCCATATAGATTGTATTGCTAAGCTCTTGCAACAGATGAGCTCAATGATGGCGTCGGGGACGGTTATAGCAGGTATATATTATAAACGAGGGAAATGGAGAGGGCCAAAGAATGCAAATAGAGTAAATATAACCTAAAGTATTGATATACTTTATCAACTAAATTATACTTATTAGAAAAAAATTCATTTCAAAAACATTTTCATTTCGGAAAGTGAGAATAAGCTATTTAATTCAATTCCAAAATTGACATTTTATATCTACTCTTTTTTTCTCCCAAAACACAATCCTATAATACAAGTTATAAGTAAATCAAAACTCTCATTTATCAAAAAACTCCATTCATCGTTCATCAATCCCAAGAACTGCGACTTGTATAATCATTGCCAACCTGCATTTCCCCCTCCCTAGTGACTATATTTCCAATGACATCGCTTCCATTCGGGTCAGGGTTACGTTCTTCCTCGCCCCTATCTATCTTTCCCGTATCTCCGACTTGAAATCTCGCAAACGCTCCCACACGATTATCGGCGACCATGGCCCTGGATGCAAACCGCGTTGGAATAGCATACGCGAGTTATTGCTCGAGTAGAGGTTCGACGGAGCGCTCCTTCGTGGCTCGATTCACAATCGCTAGACTCTGGCTGCTGACTTGTGAAAGCTCCTCTAGTTCGATGGGTACAAGATTTCCAATTTTTGAGAAGGGTGTTACTTTCTCCAACGAGTCCAGAATGAGGACGATATCATTCAATAGCTTTTGCATGTCTTCTGCAGTGTGTAAGGCCCATTTACATTTTTGTATCGTCGTCAATTTTCCTCGACCACCCTCCCCTTTTGCCTTTACTTTTCGGTACTGGGTGCTAAGATCACGAATCTTCTGGCTTGTTTTGCCTGACAGGGTATGAGGCTCATTCTAGTCTGAGATCTGAAAGGACTTTTTGCTGGCCCTTTGAAAGATGCTCGCTAAGTTCTGCAGAGCGGCCATAATTTTTTCCCGGTCATCGCTGACCATGGCGGGCTCTTGCTCTTCAATATGAACAACAGACCCCAGCGATTCCATCGAAGTTGCAGAAGATCTAGATGGATCGTGCATGTCTCGCAATCGATTGCGGCATCTTTAGCAACCTGGATAAGCCTGAATGTGTCCACACACGCATTGTAAAGAGATGCCAGTGATATACCTCCAATAACAAGACCAGCAGTCTCTGCCATTTCTTATCTTTCGATATTTCTCGAGTGAGTCAAGTCGTAGTCAGAGTCAGAGTCGAGGTCTGACTGTCGCCATCAAGAAATTCGTATGAGTGATTAATATCAATGACTGGTTTTGAATGGATGCCACACAGTTAAATTCTATCAGGATTACTTGCGGTTTTATAACTTACATTGGAACTCCGACACTGCTCAAAATAACACAGCCTATTCGTATCTACACATGCATACGCAGAACATCGCATTCAATAACCGGTAACTCGCATTCATCATCTGCACGTAGTCAAACAACTACTGTCTTACAGCGCGCAAGTTGCCCTATCACTGCAAACCGACGCAGACCGAGACGACTTGGCGAGATATCTTGCGAATCATTATAAAAAGCCTGGAACTCAAGCTCCACTCCGCTTGGTCAAATCGAACAGATCCACATCACTGGCTCGACTTGACTTCGTCTTGGATGAACTATGCATAGGTCATTTGTTCTAATATACCGATGTTGACTTTTGGGGGGGGGG
>PHWZ01000220.1:0-60640 GCA_004379285.1 Botryotinia calthae | reverse complement strand
TAAAATACCATAATAGAGGAGTTTAGGTGAGTTTAGATGCTATTAGACCTTTGACCTCATATACCACAAAAGATTTTCGGACCAAAATATCACACATGTAACATTTTTCGACCTCAAATACCACAAAAAAAAAATTGTAATAGACTCAAATGCCACTTATGGTATTTGAGGTATGAAAATTAATTTTTGTGGTATTTGAGGTAATTATCGTAGATTAAAGTACTTTACACTTATCAACCAAGTTGTTACCAGCAGTAACGTACAAGACTTCTTCTGACTCTGCTATATGGAGCTAAACTAACGCCAATGGTGTTTCATCCCTAGGGTGAGATTTTTATACACTTGAATTTGAAGGAACAGGGGCTAGGCTTGGAAAACGAACCACAGGGGACGTAGGTTTTGGATGAGGTAGGAGGCAGGCTGGACAGGAATATTGACAGGCTCATTGTGATTGAAAATGGGTCAAGATATGTTGCTTGAAGATTTATGATACCCCATTTTACTTTTGTTAGGTTTCCGGGTAACCAAGGAGCATGATTTCACTCGTGTGAGAATGCTATCTTTAGGTCTGGAGTCATATCGATGACTAATCCCTACTACTATTGAGTTGATTTCTACTGCTGTTTATGGCACTGATGCATTATCGCATATCATCTCAACGTCATCCATAGATTATACTAAATTGCCAGGATATCTGTATTTAATCTCCGAGCTTCCCTTGATAGAATATGAGCAGATGTAGCTTGCGGAACGCATTGCCCCTAATCATCGCATTGATGCCCCTTCATTTTCTACGTTTATGATATTAACCAATAAATTAGAGACCTGTATCAAGCCTATTCAATTGAGAATCAACGTGAAAGACAATCATTATTTAAGTGTGTCTGAAATACTCTACTCGGAGGAGTTTGGTTGAAGTAGCCGCTAAGGCTATTGCGCAGTGTGAACACTTGCTCGAATAATTATTTGACACATTCAAATATAAGAGTACCATTCAAAGCAGTAAATAACGAGAACACGCTTTTCCACCATATCATGAGCCACATTTACTAGATGAAGCGCGTCTAAAACCATCCTACCACTACTCTTGACTTATGCCCCTCAAAGAAAGCTCCATCTTTAGTTATGCAACAAAATACTCAGACTACCAAGAATCTCAAGTAATCTTGATCAAACTTCATGATTTGCCAATTCCTAACAAAATGAAAGTCATACCGCGAATCCTAATCATGATGCTGAAAGACGAGTAGTATCTCACCCCTGCCATATCGTCATCAAATAAGCACAACACCCAAATCCTTCAATTTCTATACGCCAGCTCGGTGAGTACTAGGCCAAATGTGGCATAGCAAAAGTATCAGAATACTTCCCCAGATATCGAGATACAATGTTTCTACGAGCGGTGCAATCATCTCATCGCCTCTTCGAAATTCGAAGTTTGGTTGCACATCTAGAGACTGAACTTTCTCCAGGCGCACAATTTCTCATCCCTTGGCTTGAATCACAAAACTTTGTTGCATGTCTGGAATTTAAACTTTCTCCGGAGAGCAAAGTTTGCTCTTTGGGCTTAAGATATGATCAAATCGTTCCATGATCATAGTGAATTGAATGGCTATAATATGATGTGTCAGCAGATTACATGGCGTGGTGGTTCTTTTTCTCTTCATTTGTAAACATGGTCTGGCTCATCAGTCGGGGTGCAATACGAAATACGCGAAGTATCGATATACCATTCTTTTCAATGATGATAAATGAGTAAATAGAGCGTTTTGTCCCAACCTCGAATAGTTAGAAGGTGCAACATCTACTCTTCTTACGATACGATGGAATGACTCGTTAACAAGGTAGAATTTTCGGACTGACCTCTAATTTGGCTGGACATGAACGAGTGCAAAGAACAATAAATTATATTCATTGACTTGAATAGGCGCCGGTCAAGTCTCGTGTCTGTAGATCTCTGCCCACACCCCTGAACTGACACGAGATCGGGCCGAGCATACTGTCGATATAAAGTTATCACTATCGTTTTTTCAAAGATTTGGGATAAATAATGCTACCATACTTGGCAGACGAGATCTTGACAAAAGTGCAGCTGTCTCTACCTGCGGTATGTTCGCCTTACCAAATTTGTAAATATTGGAGTAAATATGGAAAAGGACCGATTCCCCGCACCTCCGCAAACTGCAGATCAATCCTCTAGTTAGATGCTTCGATTGCTATTCGTACAATCCACATGAGACTCTGAGGGGTATCTCTGTATTCCTTTCGCGAGATGCTTATCATGTCGCTTGATATACGAGTTTAAATCCATGATATTGATTAGACCACTAGGCTTAGCAATGTTGATAGTACTTTGATAGCACATGAATTCTCCGCTAAAATAGCTCGAGTTGACCACTCTCAATAACGAGAAGTGTCACGAAAAGCATTGAAACCGAGTCAAGTCATCCAACTTCTAACGTCCCCTAGTAATAGAAGGACTCTGATGCGAGCCGTCTAGCCGGCGGATTTCGAAATACACAGGGGAGAAGACAGCATCAAGATGTCCTACGCGAGCGAGAAAGATTGTGAAATTTCCCATGATGTACTTCGTGCATCAAGCTTATGCATAAGCTCTCATCCTACTCTACTAGCGTCACTAATCTCCATGCGGGGAAGAAATTCCATCTTCCGTCTTCTCATTCACAATTTCTCACGAAATCTAACCTGGAGACTCCAGAATCCAGCAACTTCGTCCATGTGGATATCGTTAAGATTCCACGCGATGGTGGATCATACGCTGACGCGTACCCGCTTTCGCAATTTCCAGCCCGTTACCACAGATGGAAAAGTTGTCAGCATAACGTTTCCAACAAGCTGTCTAATCCGAACACCTATCGGGCCTTTTATCGCGCTTATTGACCCAAACTGTGGAAATCGAGGGTGGTTCACTGATTCATTGAATTTGTGAGAGCTTTGTAAGGCAAGATGAGCGGGTATCGGCACAAACACGGGGGGTCTCCAGTTTGGGGTTCAGTAAAGTTGAGAGTTGGTTAAACATCGGTTATCTCTCTTATTCACAGAAAATGGGGGACTTTCCGACTTTCCAGACTGTTCAGTGCCGATTCAACACCCGAGTCGGCTTTAGCAGGGAGCTTGGCTCATAAAGAGAAGATTTTTGAAAAAAGATACTTTCGATATAGGATAGTCGATGTTTTGGTGAGATATGTACAGGTGCATCTCTTATGTCTCCTCTAATAGGGCGTGATTATTGGGTGATTATGGACATTGATTAGTTCGTATGGCTGTTAAACTGTAAGGATGCTATCGATCCTAGAATCCCGTTGTTGTCGGGACCGAAAAGAAGAAACGATTGAAGCAATTTCAGACTTTTATGCTCATTTTTCATCATTTACCTCGTAATGGATCCAGTATCTAATGATATGATGCTGGTACGATGGCCTGTTGTGGGTATTGGAATCATCCGATGATCAGATTCTTGAAATCTTATAGAGCTGGAACTGATATGAGCCCCTTCATTTTCCGGAAAACTCTCCTCTTCTCCATTCTATAAACGTCCCCACCACAATATCTCCACTGGCACTAGGAAAAAATAGAACTATCAAACATACATTAGGAATCTAGGATATTCTTACCGTATACGAAGTAAAAATTCAATTTCTAGTTGCTCCAAGTCATTTTGGGGTTTCTCCATCCCGACGAACCTTGGGGTCGAACAGTCACTCCATCTGGAGAGAAAGGGCCGAATGGCTACGTAGTCTATCTCACCCGCTGCCCGCAAAACGTTGTTGGCGGTCGAGGAGAAGTCACGAGTGCGGAGTTTGGCGAACTTGTAAACGCTACCTTGTTCGTTACCGACATGTTGGTATTAGCCAGGGAAGTCTTCGAATGTCAATGAGAAACTTATTGATGATTGCGCTTATTTATCTGATGTCGTTGAGGGCTGAGAAGTCAAGCAAAGTTTGACGATATTGGCATGACGATCAGCGCTCCAGTCGACGGGTGGCTTGTAGAACCAGCCTGACGGTTGATAGGTCAAAGCCTTGGAGCCCTCACTCATCGCACTATGGCACTATAATCCTTGCATCCAGTTTGATCCGTAGCCTTGGCACACGATGCAGTGATAGAATCCTAGTCAAGACTTATCATTCCTCGAGGTGGCGCGCGCAAGTTCCTAATTCAGACACAACTTCTGGTCTAATGGGAATTCAAGGAATCGAGATATTCAAGAGTGGCTTACGCTCCAGATTTCTTGTTGTCGAATGGGAATCCGAACTACAAGCAAATAATCCTAGGGAGGAGGTTGAAAAGTTGAAAGAATGGGGCTCGTCGTGTGCCGTCATGGCTTCTCCAAATCCTCCGTAAATTACATATATCCATCGATAACCCATGAGTTGGAAATTAACGCGTGGCATACCTCCTCAGAGCGTCCACTTTTGGAGTGGGGAAGAGTTTTTGCTCAAATAGTACTCTTGAATTTGTCTGTTATTTAGAATTTTCAAGTCTAAGCTTGATTAGGGACCCCCACGGGAAAAGCTTTACCCTTGGATAGTCCTATAGAAAGTTGGAGATACGGTGTATATATATGAAGTCTTCTTTATCCTCTCTCTTCTTTTCTCAGACCGCCTTCAGTTCATCTTCATCGGGCTTCGCCTCCCCTCATCTCGCTCCCCCAATTGTGTTCTCGTTTCATTTTTACGCTGACGACAATGGCCATCATGGCGGAAAAGGGGGCTCCTAGCCAGTCGCTCGTTGCTCGACAGAATGCAGCAAAAGCTCATGGTCTCATGGGCATGCTTAAGAATCCATATGTGTTTTTGACATGTTTATTCGCATCGTTGGGTTGTATGATGTATGGTCAGTACAAGCAGTTTCATTTCCTGTGACTGCCAAAACAAGCAAGCACTGGCTAACATTAGCATGACAGGTTACGACCAAGGAGTCATGTCCCCAGTCCTGGTTATGGAAAACTTCGAGAATGAATTCCCAACTCTCACCTCATCGACTCTTCAAGGATGGCTCGTTGCTTCCCTTGAGCTTGGAGCCTGGCTTGGTGCTCTTTTCAACGGATATCTCGCAGACAAGATCTCAAGAAAATACAGTATGATGGTTGCCGTTCTCATTTTCACACTCGGTACCGGTCTCCAAACTGGCGCTCAGAGCCCATCATACTTCTTCGCAGGTCGTATTATCGGCGGTGTGGGTATTGGTATGTTCTCCATGGTCATTCCATTATACCAAGCAGAAATTGCCCCTCCAGAACTTAGAGGATCGTTGGTATCACTTCAACAACTCTCCATTACCATCGGAACTACTATTGCTTTCTGGCTTGACTTCGGTTTCTCCTTCTCCGGGGGAAACAAGTGCAAGCCAGAGGGCATTGCAAACCCATATCTCGCCGATGGTACCTATAATGCTGCTGCAAATCACGGACATCCTTGTACCGGTCAGAACCAAATTTCCTGGAGAGTCCCATTGGCATTGCAGTTGATCCCGGCATGGACCCTTTTCATCGGAATGTTCTTCTTCCCATTCTCTCCTAGATGGTTGATGCTGAAGCATCGTGAGGAAGAGGCCATTGCATCGCTCTGCAAACTCAGACGTCTTGACGCCAATGATCCATTATTGCGAGCCGAGTTCCTCGAAATCAAGGCCGCTGTCATGTTCGACGAGGAAACCCAAGCGGAGCAAATTGGCGCCGGTGGAATGATGGCCCCATGGAAAGCATTGTTTGTTCCTCATGTATTCAAGAGAATCTTCCTTGGATGTGGTATGATGGTGTTCCAACAGTTCACTGGTATTAACGCCGTCTTGTACTACGCCCCTCAAATTTTTGCCAGTTTTGGTTTCTCCAGCACTACCACCACTCTTCTCGCTTCTGGAGTCACTGGTATCTTGCAAGTCCTCTTCACTTTACCCGCTGTCCTGTACCTCGATAAATTCGGTCGCAAGACTTTCCTCATTGCTGGTGCCATCGGTATGTGTGTCTGCCACATCGTTGTCGCTGCCGTCGAAGGTGTTTATGAGGACCAATGGAACCTCAATGAAGGATTTGCTGTTACACAAGGGTGGGTCGCCATCGTGTTCATTTGGCTATTCGCGGTCAATTTTGCCTACTCTTGGGGACCTGTCACTTGGGTTCTTGCCCAAGAAATCTTCCCAGCCAGTGTTAGATCCCGTGGCGTTTCCCTTGTCGCATCTACCAACTGGATGTTCAACTTTGTCATTGGCTTAACCACCAAAGACATGCTCGACTCCATGAAATATGGTACATATATCTTCTTTGCTGTATTCAGTGCCGGAGGTGGTTTCTTCATCTGGAAATTCTTCCCTGAAACTAAGGACAAGACATTGGAGGAACTCGATGTGTATTTCGGCGGTAGCATTGAAAGTATTGCGGCTGCAGATAAAGCAAGAATGCAAAGTATCAACGAGAGACTTGGCATCGCTAATGCTGAGAGCCCTGAAGATATCAAGTTGAACAACGAGGAGAAGATTGCTACAACTACTCACCAAGAATTGTAGACAAAGAAGTTGTTGTAAAAGCCATGTGGGGTATTTGGATCGTAATCTTGACTTTTTCTACTTGAGATAATAATGATTAGCATTTGTAATGAAATGATGAGACGCATTCCGATTAAAGAGAAAAGTTTCCCTGTCTTGTGCTCAACAATTTGTAAATCTTCCTACGCAATGTCACCAAATGCTTGCTTGCTCTTTGGGTTTCCCGCTCCGCTCTCAGATCTCTGCCAGGAAAACATGTCTATGCGTACGAAACTACTTCAAATGATCTTCATAAGATTGCTAGAAGAGACTATCCACTTCAGAATCAGTGAGCCGTATGATACCCAAGATGTTTGATTCCATTGAGTCTCACTCTTTGCTAGCTGCTTTTGATATCGTCTTGTTACATTATGTAGAGCAAAATGATACCAGACCAAGAGAGCAGTCGATTGAACTCACATTGGCATTGGCACGAAAGAGAATTTGCGTAACGGGAAACCAACGTCGTCAGATTTTGTTAAAGAGTGATGACTGATGATCTTCTCGATTGGGATATATAAAGCTCGCGAGGACATGTATAAGCTACTCTATCAAATCAATGCGACACGAACGTGTAAGTTCCATCTTGTACTATTACTCTGTCTTGAACAACCCAAATACACGCGAGAGTAAGGAGAAGTCACCAGCCTTCCCCTTGCCCTTTCACAACTACCTTCGCTGCTACCAATGGATACCACATGTTTTCGCGATGATTCGTGAAATACAATCCGCCGAACCAAGTGTATGCAACAGTTTCATCATCACCTGTGGGATGGCCTCCTTCCTTACCCCATATCTCCATCTCCGGCGTACTAGGATCACCCTCCTCGTGTACCACTACTGCATCCCCGGGCTCTGGAAAATATATCTTATAATTTTCAACTGGCTCCGCTCTCAGCTTCTGGCTGAACATGAAAGCCCGTCTACAAATATCTAACAATCTTGTCTCCATACGTCCACTATTTAATTTCGGCAAAGGTTTTAAGAAGTCTTCCAAAGCTGACGCAAAGGCAACTATTCTCGTCTCTGCATCTCTCTTTCGAATTAGTTTCCCACACCTGTAAGTGAGTTTTCTCCAATCAAGGTAGTCAAGATTTTTGAAAATGTCGTCTGCAAAGACATTAGCAAGGATCAGTTTTACGTTTTACTCTATATGAACATCACCTGCAGAAGCTTCCCGGATCTTCTTTTCGAAAGCTGCAAGTCCAGCTTCCATCTTTCCACCCTCATCTTCATCATCAAGACCGAATAATGGCTGAAAAAATATCTCTTCACATAAGAATTGAAAGATAGCCCTTCCAAAGTATCGCTCTCGTTCTATTGAATCTGGTTCCACATCGAAAGCGCTTCTCAGAAGTTTGTCTCTTGGTTTCTGTTGACTACTAGGCTGCACCTTCAGCTCTTGTTTGACATCCAGATTTTCATTCACAAAGCTTCGCACCGCATATAATATACCCGTATATTCTGGTCCTCACTGATCCATTGGTCCAGAGCTATCGTCCAAGTGATTTTTGGCGAACCATCGACGCCATACATCAGGATCATTCTCCATATCTTTCAATTTATTTCTTTGCAGTTCTGCATTCTGGTTCTTCAGTTCTTCAAGTTGAGTTTGTAATCTCTGCACATCTTGAGGAGGCTGGTGAGCTTTTACTAGATACTCATTACACTTAGTTCGAAGGTTCTCACACTCGGCTTTCAACTTTTCGATGTCTTTTTTGGCTTGAGCAAGTTTCAATTCTGCTTGAATTTGGCCGCTTCTGTCCCCTGTACTAGCCATCTCGCGGCCAAATGCTTTGAGTTCTTCGGATATATTCTTGTAATTGCCTTGAAGGTGCTTGTATCGTTTTTGGGACTCATTCTTTTCTTCTTCAATAGAATCTACTTGGGACTGCAGGATAAAGTTTATTAGTAATGGAAGAGAAGATATGATGTCAAAACCATAATCAAAAGGTTTCAAACAAGTCACACATGACTGGGGGTCGAACTTACTGGCACTTTGCCACCTTGGGATGGTATTTTCTCAAGCTCGATTTGAATCTGTTCGAGCATGTTACCTACCAATTCCACAGCTTTGTGGATGGGGTCTCCATGTTGAACACTTCCGCCGTCTTTGGGTCCTGGAACATCGATATTCATTTTGGATACTGCAATTTCAGCTTCTGGAGATTGGTAAAGTTACGCAGACACGAGCGTTGCTATCTGACTACTTTCGCTAATTTTGCATTTATGAAAGAAACCTCCACATCATTCATCATCAAAGAACGAGTGGCTGTTCTCTTTATCAATCTCGATATTAAGCCCGCCATTCCCTTATGACAGTGCTTATTCTTTTCCGTTTTCAATGTTGGAGTTCGTAAGTATCGAATCTCTCAAAAGGTCTTTGTACGTACATATGATGTTTGTTCAATTGACATTCATCACACCAATTGTCCAATGTAGTTATGTAATCGCAGGCAACCTTACACATACCAAACATTTTTACTTTGAATTATCAAAGCTATCTTTTGAGACAGAATTCATGAGTTTCCAAGGAAGGAAAGAAAATATTATTTAGTATGTGTGAGGATGTCCTCGACTTGTACTAACATTGAATAAAATATGACTTAATTAACATCTTGGTGACTTGAACCTAAGTGCCGTGTTTCTAATCATCCCCGCTGTTAATGTAGCACCATAGACTATCCTCGGAAACTGAACCGATGGTGAAATACTCCTGCATATCCGAGTAGAAGACTACAATCTTGATGATACTCCCTTCAGCTAAGAGTAGCCCAGTAAGTGCCAAATCTAAGATACTGTTCTGACATTATCAATCGGCGTGAGTTAGATAGAATAGAAATTCGCATTGTCCTATCAAATAAATTAGTGCTGCTTCCATACTAGTGCAAGTAGTGTTCCGCTGGGCAGATGGTCACCTCAGCGGTGCAATATTCCGCAAGGTAATAATGTATCATCTCCCAGCTTACCATGATTATATCAATAGATGAAGAATCATATTTGTACTTGCTCAATTGGAAATTGCCACATTATACAAGCGCAATCTGCAAACACCCTTCGACGACAATTCCATCCAAACCACCAGTGCTCCTCCGTCAGTGTCCTTCGTCTCACCTCACTACACGGCTTGCGACGCCATATCTAATATATGCAAGAAGATTACCTTCTCCCTACACAAATCAGAAGATGTGACATAGTAAGTTGAAAGCTACAGTATGAAATGGCACCACATACTTCTCGAAGAAATAGTCGCCAATCAGTGGACCGGTCTTCACTTACATCTTTCGACTCGTATATCAAGGTTAGATGATAGTAGACGCATGGACTTGGAAATCAATAAAAAAACGCAGCTTGATGACATACTTCCAGTAGTTATTCATGCATCCCGGATGTATGTGCGATCATTCATTCTAAATCAAGCACCCTACAAAACTATTCTCAAAAATTCCACATGGAACTTGGATTAATTATGCTTTTTGTGAAGTTGAGAAGTGTTTCATGAGCCCATGCACCAACTGTCTGTTGAGACCTCCAAACGAATGACAAAGTAGGCACCGCGCAAAATCTTCAATATCACCAATTTATTCCTCCAAAAAGAAAACACCACTAAGTGAAACCCCCGAATCAAAGCCTCATTGAGTATCCTCTGACATCATGGTCAATCATACTTGGCCTCAACACTACCCATTTCCTCGCCGTTGTACTCGAGCGAAAACATCATGATGGCAGAGTTGATTGTGACCACCAAATCGAAATGGACATCCCAACACTGGACCCCAAGTATATCGATTCTCTCCCTGAATTTCGTCCGTTCTACGCCCCTCAAATCAACTTGCAGGCTACAATTTACCACGACCGTCGGATCGGGGCGGACAGGCGCACTGATCAATTCGCAATGGTGAAGGCTTTTCTTAAACATAAGATCCTCGTCCGATAAACTGTGGAGAACTCGATAAAATGAAAAACATATCTTTTGTGGTCGTTGAAGATCTTCTCCGCGCTGTATGTACCAAGTCATCTAGTTTTGTGAGTAGTCAATCAAATCGAGAAGGTATCGTGTCTTACACGGGGTGTCTTCCAATTTCCGTAAGCATTCATAAACTTGGGATAGCCAATATCTTCTACGTAATCATAGGTACAATGGGCTGAGACGCCATAGTGTCGTGTCGCCTGTGTTGAGACTACCATGACCTTTTGAGAAATGCGCGTGAGAACAGCACCCCTTGTGTCGGATTAGCAGTTTTCTTTTTTTGCGCTTGGAGAACCAACTTGACAATTGCGGACCAAGCATCATGCGGCTGGATAACTTGGATAGTCGGATGATCTTGAACAAGTTGGGCTTTAAGGTACTTCGAAGCACCAAACCCTCCTACGAGTAAAATTGCCTACAAACGGTTAACGAACGTCCCAAGAAACGATGAGATGGGATATATTTATTACTTTGACTTTGTCCGCCTCGGGATGATTCTCCGATAGTCTCTTTTTCATGACCTCCTTCACCTGCTCGAGGACTTTGATCCTGATATCTGCAATTACAGGGTCGAATATGTCTTTCAACTCAGCACTGATAATGTATTAGCTCAATTCAGATGTGCTAGTCAAAGAAAGACTTACTTCTTCATAGTCCAGCAATTCCTTACAAGCCCCTTCTGTTGGTCATCTTTGAGCTTTGCACTCCCGAAGTAGAATTGGTGTAATTCGTCACCAAGACCAAGAAAAGCTTGTTTGGTTTGACTATCGAATTGATCCATGGCAGTCTTAAAGCCCCTACAGTTCTTTGGATCGTTAAACTGAGCTTCCCCCACTAGTTCTTTGACCTTTTCCTCGAACCTGTTGTTCAGATTCAACGAGCCTGCCATGCAGCCTTGGAATTATTAAGCTCAATACTTCAGCTAGCCAAGAACGGAACTTACCTGTACCAGGTACGAGCTCTATCAACTCTAACCTAGGGTCTAATCGAACGATTTCATATGATATGAGATCCACGGTGCCACCACCAGCATCGCAAATCACGAATGCATCGCCATTCTGGTAGACTTGTTAGTCGGGTCTCAACAAAGAAGACGGGAACCATACAGCTAGCCCCCTCTCTTTAAATTCTGTTAGTGCATACAACGCAGCCGCTTCAGGCTCTTTGACGAGAGTCACTTGATAAAATCCAGCCTTTCGAGCTGCCTATATGTGGAAAATCAGTCAGCCTAGCGTCGCATGTCCAGAAGAGATACACACCTGCAACGTTAAGTCTTTTGCCTTATCCGACCAAACAGCGGGTACGGAAAGAACAAATTGTTTTCTACACCTCTGGGTGTATCCATCAGGCCAATCACTCGTTATTTTTTCCATAGCGTATTTATAAATGGCTTGAATAAAATCAGCGGCTACATCAACTGGTGGCTTGCCCAAGCGCTCGAGGTTGTGCTTCAAAATAGATGCTGGAAATAGGAAGGCATTGCCTGTGTAGGGTCAAGTAGTAGCTTGATTGCGCGTATTATCCGACCGTGACGGGCCTGAGCTCCCCAGGTAAAGTTTCCACCACTTCTATCGTAGCTTAAGATTGTGGGGGTTTTCGATTGTTTCTGAGGTAGCCCTTTGCGTGTGGTTAGAACCTTCAAAGACACCACTAGATTAGATGCCTTACCTGGCCAGTCTTCCACCCTTATAACCCGAGGGTTTTTACTATTAAGAAATGCATACGCAACGCCGCTAAACGTGGTTCCGAAGTCCAGTGCAATAATGATCTGGTCTTCCGATGCATAAGTGATTTGGTTGCTAGGGTGTGGAATAACTCCACCGGCTGGCTTATCTTGCTTAATTTTTTGGTCCATGGCGATAAGTGCTGGAAGGAAAACTGTAGCCCTGAGATTTTGATTTGAAGATAAGCAGTGTACTACCTTTTATGAACATGTTTTTTTTCATACTGTGATGAAGCCTCTGTTTATGAACATCATGTCTAGGATAATTCTTTAGTTCGCGTTTCAGTACAGTCCGGAACTTACTAAAGTTGGTGCAGCCATGAACATAATAGAATATTCCAAATTTTAAAACCACACCAATCCTTTGATCATGAAGTTTCTGTTTCGTAACTCACTCCGTGTGCGGGTGCTGGATGAAGTGGTACGGCTTCCAGCAGAATCTATGATTGCCAAGAAATTCGATGGCACTTCCAGAAACAGAGTCTCGCCTTCTTCTTCGTACTCTGCGCATAATACTGAAAGATAGGATTGCGAGTTATGATAATCTGTCGGAGTTCTGCGCTGTGTCCTTAGCTTACAAGTATTTCTACAAAACTCGGATTCATATTGCATTCGTAGGAGCATATGTTCAGCACGAACGACAAACCGCAGCAGTCAAAGAACCACCGCCAGTCAATCCAGAACTGTGGATACAGACACGATGATGGAAAATATTGAATTTGCCCGTCTTGTTGGCAAGGTACAATTGCACGTCGGAAGACAAACGGAGGAATTCATGGAATATGGTGGGGCTAGGAGGCGGCCTTGTTATTTCCGCTCAATGTATGAGAGATTTGTTGTAAGTGAAGTATCTAGCCACTGTCTTCGTTTACGACTAATATTAGTAGCTGAGAAAATCAGCAGGAAAGACTGCTCCCTTTCACAACACCAACGACCTTGCAAAGCTTGCTACTGAGAATAATCTTTTGACGCAGCGGATCCACAATGCGATCCTAGAAACCGAGCAAGCAAGAAACCAGAGCCGAGCTTTCTCACTGTCGCTTGAGAATTCTACTGGCGAGAACAATGAGTTGAAGATCAGATGTGGGAAGCTGCAACACGACATCGGCATCTACTTCCACCAGCAAAAATCATGCGAAGCGGCTGCCAAGAAGGCTCTCGAAGATCTGGACACCACGAACAAATTGGTTCAAGCACGCAATGACGAGCTTCGCAGCCTTGAGCACAAACATAACACAATGGCTTTGGACAAGGAACTTCAGGATCAAAAGTTCAAAAGGCAAGAGAGGGAGCATCTCTCCCCAGGTGATGATCTCACAAACCTTAAATGCCAAAACCTTTCGGAGTCTGCTTTTGTGATCGTACGAAAGGAGCTTGAAGCGTCCCAGGAAGAGACCGAACATTATAAACAAATATCGAGGATATTTCGAACAATCATTCAAAATACGAACGTTCCCATGGAAATAAACGAATTAGACGTGGGCCAGAGATTCAAGTGGCTGCGCCAAGAAATCCATAAAATCATCTATGTCTTTTATAGCATGGAAAAAGCTTATCCAGTACCTGGAAATCCGACCTTACAAAGTGGCGAGACCTATCTTTGCAATCTTTTCAATCTTAGTCCAGATCAATATGAACGAGAGGTTTGGGTGAGGGCATTCGTGTTCGGTCAACTGAATAAGTCCATATTGTTTAAAGAAGTTTTTGGGCTTCAAGATTTGGACAAGAGTTTGGGTATTGAGCAGGGGTTAGGAAATTTTTAGGCTATTTTCAAGCAGAATCACCCAGGTATTTTGCACTCACCACCCACCTTCTATTTGAACATAAACATTTTTGGTACTGACACTTCTAGATCGGCACGCCGAACTCGCCGCATGGAGTACCGCTACCATGGTGTGTGCTAAATTCCTCCAACCAGTCAGCCCGAATCCACCAGACCTTTGCAAACGCGTCGCCGGAGAATTGATGCGGCTATTGAAACCTCTAGGCAAATATCCTCAAGAGAAAACAGATCAGGTCATGGCTCGCTGGCAGGAACTTTGTATGTTGGCTTTCAAGTTTACCATGAAGCTGAGAAAGTACAAAGACGTATACCGCTGCGAAATGCCTGCACTGGGAGACGTTGTTAAAGATCATGACCAGATGGATATAGAAAATGAACTGGCCAGTAAAGATTGCAAGAAGTATGCCGAGTTAAACGGCTGGCCTATTGCGTATGTTCTTTCGGGTGCATGGGTGAGGTATTCGGCGGAGGACCCGGAGACAAAGGTGGGTTTGGTAAAGCCATGGGTGATGGTACATGCCCATCCAGACGAATGAAGCGTTCTATGGGGGCTTGGATTCTGCTTAACTGGATTGAATGTTCCTGAATAGAGAGAATGGTTGAGGGTGTGGTAAGTGCAGTGGAGTGGGTAGGCATCATACATAAATTAATGCATCTTCAGACCACTCAGGTATCGAGGTTGGCGAACTCAAGGGTCAGTTCGTGAATCAAGAGACTCTCTTACGCACACTGCGTCACCATGTACTATTCACTATCTTTTGTGACATATGAATTGTTCAAGGGTATATGTTGGCTTGTGATTGCATGGATGGTGGCCTCATTTGCTTATTAAAGTGCCTAGTATCTCCTTGAAAAATTCATGATCCTTCGTTTGCCGGGTTGATTGTTCTTTCCAGGCCTCAACATTTCAGCCCTGGTGCAATCCAATATGTTCTCATATAAACTCAAAACATTCAACTGTTCGGTCCGGCATGTTGCCAGAGTGGTTAATGGGTAAGACTTGAATGAACAATTCGGTTATCTTATGGTTTCGGCCTCGTAGGTTCAAATCCTGCACATGTCGTGCGTAGCGTTTTGCCATTTCTTTTGGTTCCACGACCTTGAATGATTTGAAAGAATTGCTTCTGGTGGATTCGTGGCTGGCGACTGGGAAGTGATTCTGAGTGTAGAGTGTGGTATGCGCAGCCCCGCAGATAATAGCGGACTGGTGGAGTGCTTAACGCCGTGATATCGACAAAAGTTAACGCCGAAATACTGAGTGTTGGCATCACCTTCATTTTGATGCGGGCGTTAAAGCATTCGGAATCGAGGAAATGTTGTCCCATTTCCACGTCATGGTCGGGGTTCCGTTTTGACGTACGTTCTCCTCTGGTTGAGCGAATCTGCAGTGGCTCAATTTGTTGCAGTTTATGCTTTCGATGAAGGTGGATGAAACAGGATTTCGGCCAACATGCAGGTATTGGGCACTTTGAGTGAGTGAGTGAGTGAGTGAGTGAAGTGTGTCTTTGTTTGTGTGTCTTTTCTATTTGTTTGCGTAGAGCAGAACTGCGGCTTCACGTCAGTATTTTACCGGTTTGTGTCGAGGGTCGGTTGTTAGTTTGCTTGGGCTGCGTTGGCTGCAGGAAGTCCGTAGTGATGCATCACACGTTCATCGTCTCGTGATGACTTCGTAGATTTTGGTGAGCGAGTATGGGAGCGATGAGGGGGATACACCATGTCGAATAAGGATAGTAAAGCTGGGAAACTATTCGATCTCCGGAAAACTCCCCGAACTATTGAGCTCATCGACAGTTACATTGATCTGCAGCAATGATGCCTGACGTTGCCTTTGAATCCATGTCTCAACGTGGTATTCCAAGGCTCAATGGAAGTCGACCTATCGAGGCGACAGCAAGCACACTGGCTATGATGAATATCAGCAGGACAGCGAGGTAAATTCGTGCGGTCAATCAATGTCTTTGTTTGAGATGGCAGTCTTGACAGGAGACGACTAGGTTAGAGAAAGAGAAGAAAGAAGAAGAGTCAACATTCATATACAGCAATAGACATTGTGTGATTTGGAGCGTGTGTAGATTTTAATTGAGTAAATATAATTCGATTTCAATGAAGTTCTCGTCGATGAGTATTCAATTATCCAATATTTGCAGCTGGTGGTGGGTGAGGTGAGCATTACTGATAGTGTTGAGATCGGGTCTCGCGAACTTTATTTTCTAGACAAAACAACCTTGACCTACAAACCTACAAACCTACAAACAAACCATCATCCCTCAACCTCTCAGCCTCTCAACCTCTCAACCTCTCAACCTTACCACACCCTCTCGACGACGCACCTTTCCTCGACAATAACCCATATCTCCTTTGAAACCACCATCATCATGGCCGATACCGAAATGGATGTCGATGCGCCTTCATCTCCGCAAGAGCAACGAAATGACACCAAGAATGCCTCCATGACAACCCATTCAAATGCGACAGCGGTACGATCTATCGAAGGTTGGATCATCATCGTCACCAATGTACACGAAGAAGCTAGTGAGGAGGACTTGAATGACAAATTCGCAGACTTTGGAGAGATCAAGAATCTTCATTTGAACCTTGACAGAAGAACGGGATACGTCAAGGTGAGCTCATACTATTACGTCTCTTGCATGGAATGGAAACTTTCCGATCAATTTAGCATTATCGCCTTGGGATTTATAAGACAACTTCGGACAGCTAACACAAAATGTCTGCAACTAGGGTTACGCATTGATCGAATACCCAACATTGGACGAGGCAAGGGCCGCTATTGATGGTGCGCATAATACCAAGTTGCTGGAACAGACTGTCGAGGTGGACTTTGCATTTGTTAGACCGCCACCAGGGGGAAAGGGTAGAGGAGGTCGGGCACCTGCCAAAGGCAGAGCCAGAAGCCGATCACGTAGTCCCAGTGGTAGAGAAGGGGGCGATTGAATGGGTGCAGGTGACGATATTGTGCCACATGAGTGATACATGAATGATTTCTAATCATCAAAGCACATACACGATCAAGGAGCGGTGGAAGAAATCTGGGGGAAAATTACAAGGAATGTGGAGGAAAATTAGAAAAAGCTACCTAGGTACTCTGTACTCCATTAAAAGCCGATATGTCTTCATGGGAAAGACATATCGGCGTATATTCAAATCATTAAGATTGTAAGTTCATCTAATCGCCCTGGGACACGGGGTAGAACATGTCACTAATCTATATTTAGGATTGAGAGACCAGAAAGAATTACCATTGAATTTCTCTTTAATTTATTTCACTCTAACGAGTCTGAGCCCCGCGAGAATTTGATCGTTACATCTCCGAAGTTTTCATCTAACTGTTGGACATCGCCGAGACGCAACACTTGTCTACTCCAAAGTATTCTTTTATAAAAAGAGTTGTCTTTGCATAAAGTTAGAGGACCCTACTCACGTTTCTCCAAAAACCTAGTGGACCCTCCCTACATTCAGAAAAACCAAGACTCTCTTCCGATTTGAAGAACCTTGTACCGTGGGCTGACATAGAATGATGTGAGCGAGCTTCCCCCCTGGCACTGCATTATTTTGGCATTTACCAACGATTTTGCTTCTTCCACAGACAAGGCTTTATCCGGGAATCCCACTATACCCTTGACAACCTTACCTTATAGAGATCCTGGAATCCCAGAGGGTCATGCAGGCATATCTGTCGATCTAACAACACTCTCCGACAGCATCTAACAACACTTGGACCACTACTATATAAGTATCCTGTATCACCACGCTTTTGAATCCTCATACCACTTCATTTTGTACACTTTGCACTTTACACTTCCACATTTACACCGCTACACACAAAGAAGATCCAAGAAATATCTTCACATTTATACATCTAATACTTTCGGTGGCACCATCACATATTATCTATCTTACATTTCAAACAACTTATTATCCTCCCCTCACCTCGGTGAATCAAAGTCACAATGGCTCGTACATTTTTAGACACTCTCCCGAGAGAGATTCGCGATCAAATATACGGATATGTTTTATCATCCCACTCAAGAAGTGTATATCTATCCGAAAGCGTGGTCAATGACCCCGATTACCCCCAAGAAGAATATTCAGCAGCTGGAAAGCCCCCATATGTTATCCGTTCCAAATCCCATGGCGAAACCATACGCCTTTCCTTTTTACGAACCTGTCGTCAAATTTACCACGAAGCCAAAGTTGTTTTCTGGGAGCAGAACTCACTCATTCTCGATGGCATCCTTCCTCGAACATATATCGATCACCCCATACTAGGCAGACTGCCGGGTTCGATAGCCTCAATGGCTACCTCGGTCGAACTCAAGATAGATATATTAGGACGTTCAGCTTTCCGTAGGAAGTCTGAATTATGCGAAGACAGCCCTTCGCTTGTTCCATTCGAATATCAATTGAAGGATCTAGCACGATGGCCAAACCTAAAGAGAATAAAGCTACATCTGAGTCTCGGAGAAGACCCATGGGGCAATTACGATGGATATGGGCACAGTGGTTTCGCAAGATTACTATACTGGAGACTTAGAGGTGGATCAAATGATCATTGGCATAATTTGGTCCGATCAAACATCAAAGCGTTGGAAGAAGCGGGCGGAAAGGATGGTTACCTGTCTCACGTCAAGAAAGAATTGGATATCAACACAGGTTGCGCACTTCCAAATTGCAATGGCTTTCCTCAAAGAATGCTAAAGGTGTCTACTGGATCTCCTGGAGAAGTTTTACAAGAATTAAGTGAGGCATGGTTTGGTACTCTATCAGTTGATGGTAGATTATCTTACCTCGAGGGCGAAGAGAAAGAAGATATGTTTGTTCAACAACCAGCACCGCGTCTACCTATGCTCGATCATTTCTTCTTTTTTAAATACGACATTGATCGTTGGGTGGATGGTCAATCAGGTGTAAGGTTATGGGGCAAAGCAAAACAAATCTGGCCAGCAGGAGATGATGGCAAACAAGCAAGAAGAGATGCTTGGGAGGATTCGGGGAGAATGGGCTGCTCTTTTGATGTTATGCGCGAGATTCACTGGCCTTGGAAACATATGTCGCCGCCTGACTTTATTCCGTAAACTTTGAGTTTGAGTCTCTTTCTCAATTGTTACATGTATTACGAGTTTTCTTATCTCTGTATCACGTATTAGGGAGTATATCCTCAGCTAGGCGTTGTGGAATCTTGCTTCTAAAATCTTTACAAATACATAATCTCTACATACATCTGCCTCTTCAATGCAATAAGTTCATGTGCCGTCAACTTCGACCATCTTTTTTTCTCTCAACTTTTTTCTATGTTTGAAATCTAGCCACCTTGTCGTTGCCGGTTACTATTACAACTGGCGACCCCCATTCATCAGCGCAAATACCCAAACACACGAACCACGTACATACATAACTGCTGCAGTCAGCGCTATTGAATGCGGGGTAAAGAAGTTGGGACAAGTGATACAATGGTGCCTGTCACAAAGACTGGGCTTATTTGCCCCTTTGAAGTTGAAAACCAATGAGCGAGAAGAGCCAAGAAGAGATTTGGTGGTGGTGGAAACAAAGCTGCAGAATGCCGGACCCGAGTCAACCTCGTGAGATATTGCGGGGCTTGAGTGACGAGATGATAGGAGGATAGTCCATCGGATGCTTGCCTTGAGTATGGTTTGAGTGTTTATTATAGGGAATGAGTGATGGGCTGAGCATGGTGCTGGGGGAAAGGATAGGGGTGGCATTTTTACAGTTGCATATGCGAATGCGGACTGGGTTTTTGATGATAAGGCTAAGAATGAAAGCGAGGGATCCGAGAGCAAAAGCGTGGGATATTATGAGATGGGATCTAAACAGGTAGAGGCGTTGGCCAGATGGTGAGTTGGAATTTAATTCGCTTGTCAAGTCGTATTTTTGCATGTCCTTTTTCTCGAATGCGGATCTGGGGGTGGCGAAATGTTTTTATTGGGAATTGGTGTCACTTGTTATGCTGTGCATGCGGTTTTGTCGTTACTTGACATTAATATCTTAAATTGGATTGCTAATTTAATTCCAAAGGTGTTCTAAGCAATTGAGCTGAATCACCTGTCATGATACAAACACTCGGGGGGGCGCAACCATTCACGTGCATCTCGGTCCTCGCTTGAAAGTCCATGCTTAATTCAATTCATTACCCGGCACCCCCAACCAAACTTCCCCGGCGAACACCCCCCATATCCCGCGCGCAAACTTCTTCAACGGAACATTCTTACTCTGCCCTCATAATAGATTTCGATCCGAATTGACTTTTTTGAAAATCGTACCGATCGTAGGAATCGAAAACGTGTGATTTGTCTCTCGGCCTGGAAAATAGTTTTTCAAAGGGGCTTATCGGACCCGAGTTGCGGGTTCGGCGGGTGGTACTACGAGTGTGCACTCCTCGGCTGGGTTGGATGGAAAGGCTTGGTAGGCTGGATTTGGATGAGTATAGTATACTCTGGATACTTACCCCTTGAAATTTTGAGGGGGGAGTGATTGATTGGAAGATGGAAATGAAGAGTTGTGCCTCCACCCACACCAGTTCGTCCAGCACCCTTAGTATCGCACCCTTTATGCATACGGAGAGTATATTTGCGTCTCCGCTTCACCCTTCATCCTAGCATTTCCAACGCTTATCTATCTCGCCTTATGATGTGGGTTCTGGGAAGGGGAGTAGCGTGAACTCGGTGTAACTAGGTTGAAGGGACTTGCTGCGTACCGGTTCACCGAAAAGATAGGCTGTAGGCTATAGGCAGAAGCTGGTGAGGAAGGATCAAATGCTGTCAGAAAAGCCTATCGTTGTACTGCATTTGATGGTGATTGTTCTGGAACGCGGGGGTCTTGATTCTGAAGACGGAGAGATAGGGTATTGATGATGGGTGCGCTGGGCTGAGTAGTGCGGTCTCACCGTGACTTGCTTGTGGTTGACTTGCTTATTTTGAGGGTATTGATAGATATCGTAAACTAACTGAAACTCGGGGCGCGGCGTTGATCTTGTGGAGTGCCATGGCTGTAAGGCTTTGAGGGAGAACATGAGCTATCCAAAACCCAGTTGAGCCTCACGGAGCGAGGTCTACGGCTGCTTCCCGATATCAGTCAATCTTATGTCATCGTAGTTCATCTCCTCTTCGAGTCTATGAACCGAGATGGTTGTGTGGAGCTTCTTTTTTAAGCACTGCAAAGATAGTGGATATATGACCTTGGTAATGTGGATACAACTATGCACACTATATCGGAAGATTCTTGTGAGAGATCGTCGATGAATCAGCGATGATGATGACTCAGAGATAAAAGATAAAAGATGGAAGACGCAAGATGACATGAAATCACCTCCACCATCGAATCTTACAACCACGATCGAAGTTTGTCAGAATTGCGCTTGTCGCAGATGCATAATCGCGATCTGATACCTTGAAAATGACCTCATGTTACATCTACAAGCCCTCTTGAAACAGATGGTGATATACTCTATTCTCGAGACAGATCGTTGATCCTCTGCATGAATACATGGTCTCGATTATTGTTCTCTGCATCCATCACGAAATCGGCACATCTCATCGCAACCATTGCCGCAGGAGCCATGGTATGATGACTCACAATCTTTGGAAAAACACTCGCATCCGCAATTCTCACACCTTTCACCCCATGAACACGCAATTCGTTATCTACCACCCCACGCGCATTCTCATCGGTCTCAGAACCCATGCGAAATGTCGATGAATAGTGGAACGTATTTCGTACTCTATTACGTATGAATTTATCCATTTCTTCATGGTTTCCATTCTCGACATCGAGATCTTGAGACTCGGATGAGAAGGTTACGGGCCGCAGGAGAGGAAATCCGGAAGAAAGCATGGTTTTGCCGAAAGCAAGAGCGAGATGGACGGCGCGTCGGGCGAGGATTATATCACTTGGATTAGAAAAGATGCCGAAATCAACGGCAGGAAAAGAATGCGGTGATGAAGATGTAAGTCGTACGCTACCGCGAGATAGGGGATTGCAGATTGTAGCGAGGATACAAAAGATTCCCATTTTGGAGAATGTGGATTGGTGTTCTTCCATGTCGTCCGTGGCGCTTACGGCGAGTGGTATTAATTCGATATCAGGGACTACATTTTGGGGATTTGAGCGATGAGGAGGAGATGTTTCCGTGGGTGTAGATTCGATATTTGGGGATGAAGAATATTTGATGAGTGGTCCGGTGGCATCTTCATTGAGGGATTGAGATCGGATGAAGAAACCAAGTGTTTGAGATGGAAGACTCATGATACCGGTTCCGAAGAGAAGATATTTGCCGAGTTCGAGAATGGCTTTAAGGGGGGATACAGCAACTTGGATGATGGATTCGGAAATTGGGATTTCCCATGCAACGGGAATACTTGGATGATCGGTCTGAGGTTATGGTTAGTAATGGCGAGATTGTGGTCTTGAGGATGTTAGGATTACATACGAAATTGGAACCGACTCCCGGTAGGTCGTGGATGACTTTGATCTTGTGTTCTTCGAGATGTTGACGAGGACCAATGCCGCTGAAAATATTAGTGTTAGACCAGAATCCATTACTTGAGTTTCAGAGCTGAGAACCATAGCTTACCTCAACATCAACACTTGCGGCGAACCTAGCGCACCCGAGCAAATGATTACTTCTTTCTTTACCCTGGCTTCAAAAGTCTTCGTGGATGTTGGATCAGAAGTACCAAAGATAACTTTACTAGCACGAGGAATTCCCTCGTCGTCTGAAAATTCAATTCGATGTACAGTAGTGTTAGTACATATTGTCAAATTCTTTTCTCGCTCAAGAGCAATTTCTTTGGAAAGAAAAGAATGGAACGTGGAATTTCGTTTTCTGTCTTCAGTCACTGTATTGTATATCATAGCCAATCCATCAACCGATGCATTTTCCACATTCGTATCAGGAATTCGAGAGAATCCCATTTTATCAGCTGCATCAGTAAAGCTATACATGATATACAGTTCGCAAGATATCCCCGAGGCGAAACAAGGATATACATCTCACACTCTCAAACATCTCCATCCCCACTCCTCATACGCAAAAGATTTCATCACCCACTGTCCCTGTGTTCCTCTCCCTCGCTCTTCCGCCCGCTTAACATCCTCTCCTACCACTCCTTCCATCTTCCGAAAATAAGGCTCGACATCTTTCCATCCCCATCCTTCACATCCCATCTCTTTCCACTCCTCATAATCTCCTTTCGTGCCTCGAGTATATACTTCATTATTCACTCTACTAGCTCCCCCTAATAATTCCGCTCTGAAGACCAGAGATTCTCGATCATTGCAGTATTTCATAGGAGAGCAAACCCAAGATTTAGCGCCGGAGGAGGGTGAGTAAATGTTAGAGGAAAGAAGCGGGATACGCGAGAGAAAGGTATCATTTGCGGGACCGCGTTCGAGGAGGAGGATTTTGTGGGTTGTGGAGCTGCTGAGTTGGGAGGCGAGAACACAGCCGGAGGTTCCGCCTGTGGGGAATGGGGTTGGGAGGAGTTGCGAGAGGAGAGAGGAGAGGAGGGAGAAAACAAACCTCCGATTATTATGTAGTCGTATTCTTTCTCATCTGCATATTCGCGGGGTTTTTCGGGATATCTGCGAGAGAATGGCCAGGGCATTTTGGAGGGGGTTTAGGAATTCGTTGGTTATGATGGAGTGAGAAGTTGTTGTTAGATGGATTGTGTGAATGATGGGTTGGAAGAGTATGAGAGTTTATAGGAATGTAGGGGGTTTAAATTGGTGCTTGTTGAATAACAGTTGGTTGCCAAGATGCTATTTCAAGATATCTTTTTGGAATACAGTCAGCAAATATTGGGTCCACCGATTGTTGTGCTGTTACTTTACTTTGTATGGTTCATTGTGTGTATGTGTGTATGAGCTGATCTCGTAGTGGTTTAGAGGTGGTAGTGAATGGAAATGAAGATTGATTGTAGATGACTTTTTCCTCTGATTCGGAAAATGCTCCACATGCTGTGTTTAAACAGAAGTAGCATGATGTATGTACCTGTTTGGGAGCAAAAGCATGAAGACTATTACAAGAAAAACCAAATACTGAGTGAGTGCAGGTGCAGGTACTAGGTGCCTTTTCGATCTGAGGAAAAAGAACCAAATTGCAAACCTGAAAGATTGTAAGATGTGTGAACGTCTTTTCTTGCAATTCGAGCGCATGTAAATGGCGATATATCCAAAAACAGCGCAACAGCTATAACGACGGGATGGCAAGGGTTGGCTGGGATAGCAAGGGCAGCTTTACCATTCTGTTTGCCGTTGGGTTTTTTCATGAGTAGCATAACAATGGGAAATGATTTCCGGATTGGATGAATTTTCAATATAACTTGAAACAAGAAGAAAGATGTGTCACGTGATTTTATTAATTTATGTAATTATCACAACTTGAAACTCTCAACACTGTAGGTAACTTGGCCGAGTGGTTATGGCGCCAGTTTCAGGCTGACCTGATTCATCTATCATACTGGTTCGAAAGAGCGAGGGTTCGAATCCCTCAGTTATCAATTTCCAACTCTTTTGCGGGTTTCGTTGGAGTTTTCATTTTGGACGTTCAGATAGATGTGATTAAGACAGATTTGGAGGTTTATGTTTTGCCGTCTAAAACGTACGCGATGCGCCTGTGCGCTTACTAACTATCCTTGGTCCGTGCATTGGAAGTACATATGATATGGTGGGGTTGAGAGTTTGCCCCAGTGCCCCTCTTCAGCCCCTCATTCGTTTTTTCTACCTCTACCAACAAACTGGAAGTGTAGTTTTTTATAAGTAAAGTAGATTGGTTCTCTGGATTCAAATAGGTATGATCTTATTACTACCAACAACCAAGAGAGTGAACTGTCTGACTACATTTTCGAGGATGTAACTATTAGAGAAGCTGCCTTCTATAGCTAGAGAAGCTGCCCTGAATTGAAAGAAAGTAATGCTGTATGTAGAAAGCAGGCTAAGGACATTAAGCGTATTAGGCTCTTTCATAGATGTCGATTAGAGATCGGGGATGTCTGGATGTAATGTATATGTATGTATGAATATGTTTATTAAGAAAAGGGATTTTTGAAATTGACAACTTAAAAGGGAAATAAATAGTTTGGTTGATGATATGATGTGAAAGTAAGTGATTCGATATGTGGGGGGTTGTTGTTCTGTATATATATGTACCTGATATTTACCTGATGTTTGTGAATTGATTTAGTTATACTGATGTGTTGAGAAACTGATGTGTTGAGAATGATTCTCTCGTGTGTTTATTTCGCTCTTTCGCTTCTCTGTACTATTTGGTTTCGGAAAGCTTGCTGGTGAGGTGAGGTGAGGAGCTGATGTTGATATTGATGTTGATATTGATATTGATATTGATATTGATATTCATATTAAGGGTCTTAAGTAAGTAGTTAGCGCTTTCGATCAATATATCAAGGAATGTAAATGTAAATGAATATGAATATATAGTTTGAGAATTCCCAAGTCAATTCAATTCAACTTAGTCTGGATGTATATACTATATATTTATATTTCTACGATCGTGAGATACTCGCCATTTAGCAAGTAAGTAAGTACATAGATTTAAGATTTCCGAACAACGAAGTACTCCTCTGAATGATATGGAGAGAGTTACTAGTAACTCGAATCTATATATATGACTTCATACCGGTATAATTATTCTCTCGGGGTCTTGCATATATACGAATTAGGATTGGATTGGATTGGATTGGATTTAATAATCAGTTATGTTATTTATAGATTCAAGATTATAGGGGAAGGAAGATGTGATGTATACAAATTACCGAACCGAATGGTTGTTGAAATGATTCGCTGTGCGATCGATCTGATATCTGGAATAGAGTTTTTGTTGAAAGTTGGAGGGAGAAGTATAATAAATGTAAAGAATGTACGTATATTAAACTAGCTGGTTATTTGGAGGAGTAATCTGGAAGAATAAATTATATACAGAATCAATCATTTGTGAACAATTGAGTGTATAGTGAGTGAATGATGAGACTCACACGAAGGTTAATGAATCTCATTGAATATGTATATAATTTATTATAGGCTCGTTTTGGTATGAACAAACAAATATGTCACATGACAAGCCTCGCTGGCACAATTGGTTAGCGCGTGGGCCTTTTAAGCCCAAGGTTGAGGGTTCGAGCCCCTCGTGAGGCGATTATTTTGCATTTTTTTTGGCATTCATTTTTATGATGGGGCGATGGGTATATTTTGCTGTGTAGCATTGTTTATTCGTAATGTAACTTGTGGTGGAAGTTGTAATAGGAAAATTGAGGGATTTTTTTAACGCCTTAGAGTGTTTTGACGACATGCATCCATGTTATGACAGAATCATCGACAACAGGGCTTTGTGATTTAGACTTTCACGCTTGCTCCAATATCATGGCTTCAATAACAGTTTTGGACTTTCAATTCTCTGTCAAGCAGTGCTTACGCTCAACAAATTAACATTTAATTCAGTCATCAACCGAGGGAGTTGTTACTAGACTCCAGAAGCTTTACTCTCCCATGACTTCGCTCATACGACCTATATGTTTACTCCTGGTTCAATAATATGACTCTTTCATCTAGTTATAAAATCTTTAAAGAAACTTTCTTATGAGTGAGTGAGTGACTGATGAAAATATTCCTGAATCCAACCACTTGGAATGATTGATCCACCTAGACCCACATAGATACGATACTCCATACATACCCGCCGCGTACGCTTACCGCAAAACGAGACGACCCGGAGGAGGAGAAAGGACAAGTATATTGAATGCGGAGGGAAGATACTTGTAAATATGTGACTCTTCTTTTGATATCTGTTACTAGCAAGTACACACTAGTGATGCTGCTGTGTACATTTATGATCCTTCTCCTTCGTGTTATCACCCTGCAATGCAACGCATTGACATCTGGTAATCTGCTGTGAGCATTTTATCGAGATACGATAAAGCTTAAGGTCTGCTGCCAGTCGGTACTCGAACACTGAACACTATGTAGTGGCTCAAGATAGGGTTAATGCAGTGTCTTCAGATCGATTCGAGGTTTATATCTAATCCTTCAGAAGTTCTCTGGAAATGAAGATTAGACGCTGTTGCAATCCTCGACAAGATTCACACTGCTTGATAATTGACAGCAGACGGACCTTGATAGAAGTATGACGATCATAGTTCATGAATATGATATTCATGTAGTTGTCCTGATACACCAGCGTCAATGTCGATGTGTATATAAGAGAAGAGCAATCAGTCCCGTAATCTATATAGTTGTGGCTGGAGAATAAGTGGCTGGATCCATCAATAGCTCCACTTGCTATCGACAAAAATTAAATCGATGGAGAAATTCGATAAGCGGTCAGATTGCTAATGATTAATCGCTGTCAGCACGCCTTTCGCTTTTCGGGGTGACATACCGGTAGAATAGTAGGTTATATTTATCGAGATCTTGGTGTATACAAGTAGGAGAGAGAGGTGACGATAGCTTCAATCTCTTAAATACACCTACCTACGAGTTATTTCTTATTCGTTTTATTCATATACAGCCCTGCTCTACTTCGCCTGATGGACGAGACCCAGCCATTGCTCGCACCGGTACCGCCGCCTACAACCGCAGCTGGGCAATTTCCATACATACCGGATGTCAATATTCCAAATGACGAATCTTTTGATCACAGAGTCGATTTCAATCCCAATGGAGACCCGGAAAATCCATTGGAATGGCCAAAGGCTTATCACAATGGAGTGATTTTGCTTTTGGCTTTCATGGCTTTCACAGTGTACGCACGCATATCATATCATCCCATCTTTGATCAGACCTTAATATCTAACAATTCCCCAGAACATTCACCTGTATCGGTGTAGTCCCCATCGCCCGACAAATCATCCTCGATCTCGAGAATCAAGAATCGAAATCTGCATCCGTTCTTCTGGTTACGATATGGGAACTCGGAGAAGCAGCAGGCCCGTTACTCATTGCCCCACTTTCCGAAGTGTACGGTCGAGCGGCGGTTTTCAACGTGGCAAATGTTTTGTTCATTATCTGGACCGTCGTGGCTGCGTGTAGTGAGACGTCTCATTTGTTCATTCTGTCGAGATTCATGACGGGTTGTGCGGTAGCTTCGAATGTCTTGAATCCGGCGGTCATCGGCGATATGTTACCACCTGATCAAAGAGGCTCAGCTATGGCAACACTCATGCTTGCACCACTTCTGGGTGGTGCTATTGGTCCTGCTATTACTGGAGCAATTGCTCAGTCGATTGGATGGAGGAATGTCCTTTGGTTTGCTGCGTGTATGGCTGGTGTTTGCGAGCTTTGTTTTATTCTTCTCTTTCGGGAAACGTATAAGAGTCGTATCTTACAACGAAGAATTGCAAGGCTGAAAAAGCAAAAGAATGAGGATGATTTGGCACTCAAAGTGGTGGTGGAAGAAGAGTGTGAACATACAGCGATTGCTATATGGAAAGCTATCAAAAGACCTGCAGCAGTATTTGGGGGATCTTTTGTGCTGCAGATTTTGTCATTTTATGGTGCAATTGTGTTTACAGTCTATTACGTCATGTCGACAACTTTACCGGAGGTTCTCAAAACTGTTTATGGATTTGCTCCCGCGACAATTGGTTCTTCTTTCATCTCTTTTAGTAAGTTCTAAGCTATCCCTCACAGAAAATTCATATCTCTGACTAACACGAATAGGCGTTGGATCAACCTTTGCCGTCTTTCTTTGTAATACGCTTATAGATCGCGTTTACATCTATCTGCGAACCAAGAATAACAATCAATCACATCCAGAATTTCGCATGCCTCTCACTATAGTCAGCGGTTGCATTCTTCCCATCTCCATCGCGCTTTTTGGATGGACCTCCGCGAAAGGTTGGCCCGTTGCATTACTTCTCTTCCTGGTCGGTCTTCAGGGCTTCGCTATCTTAACGGGTATGGTTCCATTGATGGCTTATGTAGTGGATGCGTTTGGATTGTATTCGGCAAGTGCCTTGACGGCGGTGCTCATTACAAGATGTTTGACGAGTACATTTTTACCGTTGGTGGCTGGTCCGTTGACTGATCAGTTGGGATATGGATGGGGATTTATGATTGTTGCGGGAGTGTGTTTGATGGTGGCGCCGGTACCATGGTTGGTTATGAGGTATGGTGAGAAGTGGAGACAGCGCTCTGCGTATACGAGGGATGATTGATTATGATTTATGCCTGGATTGAATTATGAATGTCCGGATTCGATATAAGTGGAAAAAGACAGATGTTTGAAATTTTGTTTTTGATTTGGTTATAAAGATGTACATAAGAATACATATCATGGGAGAACACACAGGTTATCTTGTATAAAAAGTGCTTTTTATCAATGATTCGTCCTTTTGGACAAGGCTAGAGATAGCAAAATTCAGAGCAAGTACTCTAAGATAATCAATGTTTCAAAATCTACGAGAAAACTTATATACCAAAATAAAGCAGCCTATACCTCTCTGTAAAATCAAACACACCATTTACCGATTGTTATAGTCACTGAATCTAGATCCAATGTTCTATTTGAATTTCCTGGAAGGGGTGGAATTATATATGATTTTCCCCATTGATGAATAGCTGGTCAATTTACGTTACAAGCACAAAATGTAGCACCTCAGATTCAGACCTAAAATGATATTGACGAAGCCGCCTTAGCAATCACGTGGTTTGATTCCCATTTATTCTTCTTTCCGTTACCTTGGGACTAGAATTTGTCTTTCAATTTATCACTCAAATCACTACATGGCTTCAGCTGTCAATGAGCTCTTCACCCCTGAGCTTCCCCTTCATTTGTTGTCCATGCAAGAAGATTATTGAATATCTCATCATAGCATAAATATACTCTCGCAACGATTAAATATCTCGAGTCGTTTTTTATCACTTCGATTTGGGTTGGGAAGAAAGCATTGTCTTCTCTGATGCTTCTGTCGAATTTCATCTAGTTAAATCTTCCTCCAGATCTCCTCAGCAGTGTGAGTCTTAAATAATTGTATCGTATATAATTTCTCGGAGCATTTCATCGATATCTCAAAACCAGATGGCGCTTATTCTGCGGAAAGGTACAAGATGGGCTTGAGAAGTTATGGGGATAGTTGAAGGCGTAGCGGATGTTCTGGCATCTCCAGCGTGGTTTGGAATGTGTGGGGTTTTGGGTATGGAGCTACTTTTGGGGGACAAATAACTTTCAATTTATGGGTGGAGGGTGCTTGTTTAATGAAGAAGTATTCTATTCTATTTTATAGATGGAACAACGTGGGAGCTAATCTAGAAATTGAATGCACTATGCTTTGTGGTCAAATATGTATCTGTTATGATTTTTAAGAATATTTTCTGATCTTGGTACCTTTGGTATGAGTAGATGAATGCAGATTTTCATTCAGATGGTAAAGAGTAGTATGTTGGTTGTATTCTTATATCTTGGAAGTGATCTACGATCGCAAGTGACCTCCCAGAGAATCAGCAAAGCGGCATTCGATTGAAAGTCTCCCATCTATTATAGACCGAGTAAATAATTATCGCTGTCTTCGAGGATGTTGTCGATGATCAGACAAGAGATATTTTCCATTGCCCGAGTGATTGAGTGATGTCTTTGAGAATTGTAATAGTCAAGCAGAGTATGACCTGTCGATTCAAATGAAAATGGAATGCCTGAACCAGTAAAAACGACAAAGAAGTAGCGTTCAACATAGGACTCGAACATGCAACTTGGCAGCTGGCCTATGGTTCGCGTATTATCGAGGGAATCATGTCCGTAACTGCTGTAATGATATTTTTGAGGAGCGAAAAGAGAACATCGGATTTGTATGTATGATATGTGAGAAATCGTACTTGCAGAAATATAGCCATTTCACATTTTCTACTTCAGAGTTTATCTTAGCAGTACTTCTGTGTTGCTTTATCTGGGATTGTTCTGGGATAAAATATACAAAGGAGAATAATAGATATCTGTGTCTGAATCAGAGTATGTGACAAGGGGTGTGAAGAAGGGGAGATGAGATCGCTTGGTTTTGCACCATTCGTAAATACTATGTTTTGAGCTCGATACGTTTGAGTCTGGCTCCGGAACTCTGTATTGAGTTACTGGGTAGGAGGTAGTATATTTTCATACATTGCCTCGAGATCTATCGGTACCATAATCTTCCAGGAACGATGTGTATGAAGAAATCAGATGGAGCCAGGGAAGATATGGGGTTATGCTTTCAATACTTGATACCTGTACAGGTGCTTAAAAGTCTAATTGCCGTTCGATAATGAGAAAATATTGTCATCTGAATTCACCTAGAACATTTGATCCCTTGCAGATAGTCACTTCGTTTGGATGTTTGTAACGCCCAGAGTATCTTAATTCAGCCAAGACATTGATTTCATCCCAATTGTTAAAATGTTATTCACACATTCACATTAAGTAATATTTTCTAGTGTTAGAATTGCGTTAATGAGAGTGAACCGACAAATGCAGTCTCGTTTGAACCTTGGAGATAATGACTTGATTTGAATGATCTGTTCGCTATTGCTATGATTCGGAATGGCCACGAAGACAGGAGTGCAGGGGAAATAAATGAATTGAAGTGGATTCTGTCAGTGGTCCGAGATTTTAATTTCAGGCTTTGATGATTTTGACATTCTTTGCGTCATCTTGATATTTCTATCATGGCTAGTTTCTTACTATATGTATACGTATATATACATACCCCGCGTGTGGGCAAAGGAACGAATCTGATATTCGCTCCTTTCGATCCAGACTGGATAGTCGCATGCTTTCAATGTTCGGATGTAAATCTGACAATTAGACAATTTTTTAAGTATAATTGTTGGTACGAGAAGGATACAGTAGACGTAGCACCCGCGAATCGCAGGTCCTGTATGTCTTATTGTATTCTATCTAAAGAGCTAGCTATGTACAAAAGGTAGTAAGGCTTATATAGGCTTACTAAAAGAGCTAGTCTCTTTGTGTGCGCTTAGGGCTTAGCCGCAGTGGTATATACGAATTGAAGTGATTCACTTCGTTCACACAATAATCTTAGATTTGACTTCCAGATCATGTGCATGAACGTTTCACTCTTTTCTCCTCGTGTGGCATCATCTGGCATTTGAATGAGTAAGGACTGGCTGGTTATATTTTGCTACTGCTAACTCGTCTGAGGATGAACATTGATGCTGATCAGATATTCAGTCACCGTGGCCTATTCTTACCATGTTAGTCCTTGAACAGTTATGATTACCTTCACCGCGGATACATCCGCGGTGTCGCTAGTATGAATGATTGTTCTCAGATTTGTGGTATCCGTCTATTCCATCGCGTCTCTTCTATACACGCGCTCCATAATTAGGTCTTATCAGTTCCCTTATATGATTAGAAGAAAGCTTGGAGAGATCCAGAAATAACACAAGAAGTCAGAATATCCTTAAGTGAAGAAAACGGGGGAAATTGGACTACTTCAATGAATATTGTAATATATTAGCCATATACAAAGCCATCGAGTCTAATAGTAGGAAAGAATCGCTCAACGCGTCTTTAATGAGATGGGCATTTGAAGTATCATTCCCATGAATCAAGGCAGAGCGATTGTGCTGTTAAGGGGCTTCGCTAGTTATCAATCACGACCTTTTCTCCTTTGCTTGTAGGAGGTTGGGTAGATGGGAGGATTGTAGGCCTAGGGTTAATTATGTGAAGATAAGTAGTCATAACAAGCTTCGTGTAGTTATACCTGGTAGTTTCATAGAGTTTATCCAAAGAGGATTAGGTATGACAAAACAATGTCCGAATCGTCAAATACCATCCATCCACTACCTAGATATTCATTAACTAAAAATCTAAATCCCCCTTCCCTTGAGAAACAGCCCACAGTGTTCAACAAACCATGACAATACATCGGAAAAATCGGCCGCTGGTCTCCGCATCTGACAGCTCCAATGCTTTAAAAAATGGTTCAACCACAAAATGAAGGGGGCCTTGGAAAATCCAAAAAGACGATATCAACCATCGGATTTAAACCGATCTTACTTTGCGTAAACTCCCTACACAGGACTCGAACCTGTAGCCTCAAGATTAGGAGTCTTGCACGCTACCATTGCGCCAGCAGGGATATCATGTGATGTTGGTGGTCGGTTTTCAAGCTGATTTATAAAGGAAAAGTTGAGGCTGTGCTAGAAGCGAAGAATTTTAGGTGGGGAATACCGGCGTGGAAAAAAATCAAAATCAATTCGAACATTGACTGTTTTGGTCTGGAATTTCGTGAACGGATAATCTTTGAGTGAAATAATGTTTTCCGAGAATTAGATTTCGTAACAGATTTTGTCTTGAGGCATGAATTCTGGCTGTAGATAAATGTTAGATTCTTGATAGGACTGTTCATCACAAAGTCAAATTGTAAACGAGTTGGCGCCTGCATTGTTTCATAGCCTGTGTATTTAGGAGTTGGAATATGGATAGAGAGGGGCAAACCTTTGTGCTTCTACTCTGTTGTGCCTGGGCGGGAGTGGGAGTGCAGATACAAAGAAGAATTTATATCAAATAATTACTGTCACATTCTTATACGTTACCATACAACGTATTGTATGACTATTTGATTCGGTTCACAGTCTCGAGACAGTGTACTTCTATAGTAAAGAGATTCCATACTATGTATAAATTTTCTGTAAAAACCTTAATACAATGTTTCTCACAAGCCTCTAAAACATGGAAAATGTTACACTTAAGTCTTACAGATTTCCGTCAAAACTTCGGCAGATTTCTTCGCAGGCTCTAAAACAGACTGGCCATTGCTGACTACTCAAGTCCAGAGCAAAAAGATGAATCTTTGTGCTCAGATTCAAACTGAGTAAGGTAGAAGATTCAACATCATCTGTGAACCTCTCTATAGGAATCGAACCAATATCTCCGGAATCAGAATCCGACGTGCTGACCATTACACCAAGTGACAATTTTATGGACGATGCAAATGTAGGCGCGTCAGCGCCTACATTTGTCATCGTCCGTAAAATCTACCCATCGACCAATCGATCTACCTCAAGAAGTTTAATTCGAGCAAAGCGAGGATTGGGGGTTTGGGGGCTTGCCCCCATTTAGATTGCTCTCTATGTTTTATTTAGAGCTATCCTTGATTTGAGGTTACTCTTGATTTAGGGCTACTCTTGCTTTAGGGCTATTTGTTCTGAATGTAGGCACGTCAAGCTATGTTAAAATATATTCAGTTCTTGCTTTCGTCGATGGTGGTGGAGTTGGTGGAGAATAACATGGAGAATCTTTGTGTCACGCAAGCGAAGTATTGGTCGAAGCCCCTTTTCCCCCACTTGCTCCTGCCTATCAAAAGATGTTGTCAGACTTTCAGAACTTCGAAAATCTCATGAGTCTATTTCTCTACTTAGAAAATAAGTTATCACATGTTGAGCCATCGATTAGCCAATCATAATGTATTAATCATCAGGATCTTCACTCTGCATAATTTGTTGCATATCGTAAAAAGGGCGAAAGAAAAGGGCCTCCAGTTTCAAGTCAAACGCCCCCAAAATGCCCTTTTGTGCAAATTGTTGAGCAATCTCGTTGTCCAATCCGGTGGCAATCAGATCATGCATCTTATGTATAGATGTGCAACACTACGTCTCAAGGCATCTCAAAAACGATTGTGATTGGAGCAGGACTGTAAACTTGCATACTTGTATGAGATATGATTGGATATTGTATAGGGCGTCAAAGCTCCGCCTCAAATCCAGGGTTATCAAACGATTTGTTGCACCTCTAATCTTCAATGTGCCCTTTTGCTGTGCCCTTCTCTCGCTCTCCCTTCACCCCTTTGCCCCTTTGCTCCTTTGCCCCTTTGCCCCTTTGCCCTCGCCCCATTCTTGAATCCCTTCACTTCGTTAACCAGTCACCCAATCATATTCACTTACTTTCTCTCCAGATCCAGATTTTGACACATGTTGCACATCGCACCTTTTGTTGCACATCATAATTGATGTTGGTGGTGTCTAATAGCTCAAGGGTCCGAGAGCTGAATGAGGTGGATATCCGAGTGTCCCGAGAACGAATAGAAAAGCTGATTCGAATGAATTTTGTGGATTGGCTACGGAGACATGGATGACAATATCATGGCAAAAACGTGAAAACCACGCTCAATATTTACAGATGTGCAACAAATGAAAGAATTAAAAGTTTGAACATAGGAACAGAAAAGAAACGTGATCCCAAGGAAAGTCATGGGACTGGTTATGTAATCAGGCTTTTTTCCATTAGTTGATTATTTTGAAGATTCCTTTCATCTTTCGCGTAATGCTAATGTCAAGCAAGCATCAACCTCATCAAAAGCATCATTTCGTTATCCATCCTATTCATTAATATCATACGTTTGATGCAAGTCTCTATGACTGCATCTCGTTACTGGCTAAGGTTTCCGAAGTTTGGGCTTGCTTCCGGCTCCGCTTTTGCATGTTTCAGCTAGCAGCAGGCCAAGTCCAACACCACAACGCGCGTTTGAACGGTGTCGTGAATATTACAGGGGAAACCCCATGTTTTACACTTGATGATCAGGAAGATAAGGAAAAAAGCGATACAACATCAAGTGTTATTATGGCAACATTTCTGATATATCTTGCTTGTTTCCCTAGGTGAATACATAACACACAAGGGTTATTGAGCATGCTGTTTGTGTGCAGATAATCACACGTGCGAACTTTGATGCGAGGTAGGTCTCCAAGAACTACGCACAAGCAGGTTCAGGTTCCGTACCATTTTGGAAAGGGGCTGTATTATCTGGAAAATGTTTGCGGGCTTCATGCTCGAAATTTATTCCGCAAGCAGTCTTTCGGATTTAATTTCTATACTGCATGGTGTGCTGGAGTAATATTAATCGAGAAGCACAAGACAATTGATTTTGGATGGAGCGTCTATAATTTGACTAAAGTGCAAAAGGCGGGGTAAACCACTTGAGGGAATACAACGATGCTCGGGAAAGTTTTCTCTCAGTGGACTTAACATACCGATTATCAATCATTCCATCCGAGCTACGAATTTTGTTAGGGAGAGAGTACTTGGCAAAATCCATGAATCTGAGACTAGTCTTACAACAATCTTTGCGAAGTACATGGCCATTGGAAAGAAGAATGAGACATCTGGCCCTGTCCATGTAATGGTCTAGGTGATATTGTCCATTCTATATTGTCAATTTTTACACCCTATTTTGACTCGGAAAATCCATAAGTGGTTAGTCACTCCAGTCTTCGAGACCTTTGTTGCACTTCTAAATCTCTAGAGTTGTAGGCTATGAGCTTGATTCTGCAAGGCTTGATGACAGTGGTAGTACCACATACATAAGGATGATTTCTAAATAGGATCCTATGTGCTTAGATCTTATATAATGGATGCAATCAGTTGACTAAGCCGCTCAATTCTTACATGGTAATTATAGGTTAATCCCTCAAGTATCTGCCTATGTCTTCAGATAGGAGGGATCAAACCATGAATGCGTGCTACTTCTCCGTACTTGGGGATTCAAGTGCGTATACCGCATATCATGCCAGTACTTGGGATGACTGTTCACTACAGTTGGCAAGGTCTGCATCTCTTCAATCACTCCTGTGTAGACTCTTTACAATCATCTTTTGTCAATACGATAATAAATTCATTGTGAATCTGATAATTCTGTGTAATAATTTCAAGGATGCAAGGGTCGTGCAACAGTTTTCACATCCGTCGTTGGTCTTCCCGTCATTGGTCTTCCCGTCTACCGTTCTGGAAGCTTAAATACCCGGACGATGAAGATCGTGCGCAATTGTTGCTTGTTTCACATCACCCTTATTTTTACTCCGAACCAATAATGACTTTCTTTGTTTACTAGCCTGTGGTTGAAAAACATGTGTTGATTTGTTCGAGAATTCCCAAGATCGAATGGTGTCAAACTCCATCTCTCATCGCATCGTTTCTTCGCGGCACGGTTTCAATTGATTGGACCCATCAAAGTCAGACGTTCAAGGGATGGCTCTTTGTACCCCAATCCCTTTGATTCTCAATCAGGCAGTCATGTCCTTAAAGAATGCTAGCTTATCTATCAAATCTTCATTGTTGGCCACTGAAGCAATCCCAATCGAGATTGAAGCGAATTTTGTTACCCCATCGTTTGTTTTGAGTTTGAAATTTGATATCGATCTATTGTTTCTTAACTGACGGATCGCTGGAACGACAGGTGACAAGTTTCAAGGAGGATCTATGTTCCTGTGTCAAGTTCACAATATGTACGATTTATAAGAATGATTTAATGATCGATGAACCCATTGATATTCCTTCCAGTTGTCAAGTTCTCCTAAAATAATGAAGACATCCAAACCATCTTTAAATATACGTTAACCTGTGTAAAAAACTTCTTCAATAATGATTTCTGTCGCACACTTTCTCCAGGCTGGACAATGGAGGCCGTTGTTGGTTTTTGCAACTCTCATAATATGTCTCTTCACAATTTCATCTCTCAGTCACCTCCCACAATCAACGCTGCGGCGTCGAGCATTACATGGTACGTTAACAATACCTCCATTCTCAAGGATATTTCTTCTAAACTAGTACAGCAGATAATTATATCGAAGAACGAGGCTTTTTAGAGGCAATAAGCGGTGCCGCTGGAAAACTTCTCAGCGGAGGCAAGAGTGGAGGCGCCTTATCGACAATAGGAGAGTTGTTCTCCGGGAATATATCAGGAATTGTTAGTGGATTAGCAGCAGACATAGCTGTGCCTGCAGGATTTCTGGGGAATGGCCTCGCCCTGGGTGTTATTGCCGGAATGATGAATATGACCGTACCAACTACAAATGCGAGCGGATTTAACTTGGCAGCGCAAAATCTTGGTTCTGGACTTACAAAGAGCTTGGTTGGATCCATTTCAATCGCACCGGTTGGTACCGATACTGCAGTCAATGATTCAATGACTATGATGATAGGAGCTGGAACAATAAATGGGGCCGCTCTTGCTCTCGCACAAGGTTTAGGAAGTGGAGCTTCCCAAGCATTAAATTTTACAGCACCATCTGAGAAGGCTGCATTTAATACTAGTGGTATCAATGGTGCAGCTGGGAATTTAGGCCATGGTCTCTCATCCACATTTCTCTCTGGTATAAGTACTACCAGTCTTTTATCAAAAGCGATGTCTACTGTCAACATAAACGATCTGATACAAGGAAATGGTACTCTTCTTGGAAGCTCCCTAAGCCAAATTGCCGCCGGTGCCGGTACTGGCCTTGGAAAAGGCACATCTGTTGGTCTTGGACTTCAGAATGCAGCCATGATGGAAACATCTCCCAATGGATCTGCTGGAGCTGTGCAAGACTTCACTATGGGACTTACATCCAGCTTTTTGCAAAATGGCACATTGTCGAAATTAATGACTTCAATGATGGGCTCCACAGGTCTCTCAGCTGCAATGGGTATGGGTGTAACGGAAGCAGATATGGATTCGAGCTCCTCTTCTGCGACTTCTTTCCTCTCAAATCTTAACATCGCGGCAGTAGCACAAGGTTTCGCAGTGGGGTTTCTTGATGGTGCTGGCAATACTCTGGCAGGATTACCTACACCCCCAATGCAAACACTGATGTTTAATGATTCTATTGGTGGAGCAGCGACGGGATTTGGTCTTGGTTTAGGTTCACAGGGTACTACACTTGTGAAGCAAATACTTGCAGATCCATCAATCATCTCAAACTTTACCAAGTCAGCGACTACCAAACGTCATATTCTTCAAAATCGAGCCATGATTCCATCATCCCGCGTATCAGTCATTCAACGCCGCGATTTGAGCCCCTCTTCTGGTAATGGTTCTTTCATCGACGCTCTTAATGCTACAACTCTCGACCCGATCTTACAGATGGGAATTGATACTATTGGCTGTGCAGGTGTAGGTGGACTCGCTTCAATTGGCCTTGGACTTTTCGAAACTGGAACTATCGATGTCAATCAATTGAGCGGGATACTCAAAATGAATACAAACATTACGAATAATCAAACATTTATCCTCGAAAACGGGGGAAATACATATACCATTAATCTCGCCAAAATGGATATCCAGATTAATGGCATGCCAATAGTGAGGGCAATTGTAGCGATTGTTCTACATAGTAAGTTATTCTTCTTTACACGAATTACAGAAACAGAAACAGTCAAGCTAACAACGTCTCAGTTATTTTCGCAATCCTAACCTACTTCATCCTCGCGCCAACATATATTCTAGTACACAGCACCAAACGTGTAACAGCCCTTTCCTCCCTCCCCTCTCCATTCCCAACCTTCAAATCTCCCATCCTCACTACTTACGCTCCGGCTCTTCTCTACATTCTCTCACCAATCCTCATCATCGTCACCTTCATCCTCGGTTTCGTTATCAAAGGATCTTCATCCTCATCCCTCTCCGCCCACGGAATCATCGGTATAATCCTCCTGATCCCTACATTCTTCGCTTTCGCAACATCTGCCACAGCCATCCAACGTAAAAACCCCATCTTAAAGACAGTATACAAGTGGAGCTTCGCTATAACGATGATCGTAGCTGTGTTGGTACTCTTTTCCGGATTTATCGATCTTGCAAATTATAGTTTCTGTGCAGTCCAAGCATTGCCGATCGTTGTGTGGATTGTTCTTGGGGGAATTTTATTGGGCCCAATGGGGTTGGCGGGTGGGGTTGTGGGGATGGAGGGGTTACTTTCGAGGCAGACGGGGAAGAAAGGTGTTGAGATAAGACCGGGGATGCAGATGGGGAATGAGAAGGCAGGAAGTTATTTCGATGATGATGACGAGAGAGGAACAGTTGCTGGAGCAAAGGTATAATTCAAATGTGCGAGGAGTTGAAGCGAAATGATTTTATTGTATGATTATGACAGGATACCCGGGATTGGGCTGCCAGTTCACTTTTTTCTTTTTCTTTGTGTTCGAAACGAAGATCCTTGTATTATCATTATTATTATTACTATCATTAGATAAGGTACTAGTCTTTAGATATTTTTAATGCAATCGTCTATCAGGTATAGACTTTCAAAGATTATAAGACTGTTGCAAAAATTTGGAGCGAGTACGTTGAGCATAGTATGATATGTGGTCAATCGAAGAGAAAGACTCTATATTTGAGATTATGTAGAGTTATATACAAAATTCTAACGGTATATGTATATCATGCGTTTCCATCAATCGTAAAAATCCAATTATCTATCCAGTTCCAAAGCACATGTTTCCGTAATTAATATTGTATGGGTATCATCCAAACCCTCGGTCTGAAATGCAAATTCCAACTCTAGAATGCAAACCAAGGCCCACGCACGCCATGCAATAAATGACTTTTCTTATTATAATAAACATTTTCCTGCAGTTTTCTCAAGCAAGAGCTTTCTCGCCATCTCCAGTTGCCTGTACAACCGGCACTCCAGCCTCTACATCTCTTGCTTTCTTTGCTCTCTTCGCTTCAAGTCTTAACTTCTCCTGTTCCGCCAATCCGACTTTGGTGGTCTCGTGTTCTTTACTGAGCACATGTTGACCAATAGCAAAACTAATTGCCAAGCCCAGTGCTGCAAATACTACGTATATAATCCACTATATTTCAATTAGCATTTCTCATTACTTGATAGGGGCCTCTCATTAGAGCCCCCCCGGGGAGACTTACCATAATCCTTAAACTCCCCCAATAAGCATCCCTCGCAACTTCTCTTCCAGCAGCAGGTAAGGCCTTAACAATATCCACGCTGGCACCCGCACTTCCACCACTCAATTCCGATGCCACACTACTTCCCAGCGCGTTAACCAATTCCGCACTTCTTTTCTGCATTTCGTTTTGAAATACCACACTTCCTACCACCACACTAATACTCGTACTGAGATTTCTTGTAAATCCAAATGTGGCGGTTGCCGTCGCGATGTCTGCCTTTTTGACTAGGGTTTGTAGAGCGATAAGTGGGGATTGGAAATTGGGTCCTACGCCAATCCCGGCGACGATTTGGTAAATAATGATTTTAGACCAAGTAGCATTGCGTGGGAGATTGATAAATAGACCAAATCCAAGTGTCATAACCACGAGACCGAAATAAATGGGTGGGAGGTATTTGCCTGTTTTCTTGATGAATATACCTGTTCCCGCGGATGTCAAAGACAAGGAGAGAGCAAATGGTAGTAAATAGACACCAGAATGTAGAGGGGTAGCGCCAAGAACAGCTTGGAAATAGAGTGGCAGATAGTAAGAAGCCGAGATGAAGACGAATCCATGACAGAAACAGACCCCCAGAGCCGCAACGTTAGATGCATGTTTGAAGAGTCTAAGAGGCATGACTGGATATCGAGCGAATTTCCATTCGTTAAGCACGAAGAGACCGGCAACAACGACTCCGAAGATTATCAAACAGATGACCGTAGCTGAATCCCATGGTCTTGTGACACCTCCGAATTCCAGACCAAGAAGGACCATAAGCGTGCCGCCGATAATTAGTAAACTTCCGAACCAATCTACGGCTTTTAATCCATCCCATACTGGTGTTTTTGGATTATCGAGATGGAGGTAGAAGAAGAGTGCTATTGCGACTGTTCCCGTAATTGGCAACTGTTAAGTTCCAGTTAGTATTCAAATTCGTTCAAACCTGCCACAGGAGAACACCGAAAGAGTGGAAACTCACATTGATATAAAAACACCATCTCCAACTAACTTTCTGGGTAAATGCACCTCCCAACAAAGGACCAATCGCACTAGCGAAAGCCCAAGTCATTCCAATCAATCCAAAGTATGCACCCCTCTTCCTCATACTGAACAAATCGCTAATACAGATATTGACCAGAATAATCAATCCTCCACCCCCAATTCCCTGGATTGCTCGCGCCACAATCAACATTCCAATACTAACACTGGTTGCTGCCAACAAACTCCCAATGAAGAATACTCCAGCCGCCATCAATAAAATCGGTTTCCGTCCCCATATATCTGAAAATTTACCCCTTGAAGGTGTAGAAGCCGCATTTGCGAGTAGATAGGCGGATCCTATCCAAGTATATCCAACATTTGAGTGGAAATGTTCGGAAATAGTAGGGAGAGCAGTGGTGATAATCGAGACATCGAGAGCAGCGAGGAAAACTGACGCGCAGAGCGACAACATGATAACAGTGGTTTCCAATTTCGTGCGCGAAGCTTCTGGATCCTGGGGCGAGGGCCCAGGAGGATCCGCAGCATTGGGAGTTGTGGTGACATCGACGCTACTTTGATTCGAGGTATGATTTTCGGAATCAATGATTTCCTTTTCGCTATCTTCTGGAGTTACGGTGGTCGATGCGCGGGAATTGGGTAAGGTTTGATGTGTAGAAGATTCTGTAGGTATTTCTTGTGCTTTAATTGTTGTATCAACAGCGTTTGTCTCGGTTGAAGTAGGCCCTGCCATTTTGGCGTTGTCGTACGTGTACTATGTATCCGACCAAGGACTCGGATACTTTTGTAAACTTCTATTGGTGTCGTCCAATCTCTTTTAGCTAACTTGATGATCTGAAATCAACTTTCGTCAATCTTTCTATGTATTAGTCGGTAGAAAAAGAAGAGATAGAAATAGGGGATTGCTGTTGTTGTATATTAACTATGATTATTTCACCATCCAGTGCCCACATAGTCAAACGACATAAATGGAAGGAAGGATTCATCAATCATCATTATAAACAATCGGCAAACATAAATAGACTAATCATTAGCTAGTTAGGTACACTAATACACCAACCAATTCATTCACCGTTAGAACGATTCGAACCACCATCAAAACTACGCCGATGGTAGAATAATGCGGAGTTCCACCCTACATCCTCCTCAGAAATGGATTTTTTGTGGATCCTCGTCATAGATTCTAGATCCCATTTTCTTACATCGAATGCAATAAGGGTTTGATTGGTAGATAAGCACGAAATTCTCCAGTTATTATGTCACTGATATCCTGAAGGGCGCTTCCATCGGACCTCGCTGCTTATCCTATGCCGATGTTTAATACACCGTGGCAATGAGTTCTTAAACCCGGAACGATTTTTCTTGTCAATTGTTTTCTTCTTGGATGAGGGGTAGTGATTTCGGTGTCCGATGTATCTTTCCAATTTGCTATGGGATGGATATCTATTAGTGACTACAGGATTAGTTTGAAGCGAAAAATTGAATACTGTATAGCGACACAATTAGTTTCAAGAATCAGACTCGGAATTAAAGTTTCGAGCATTTGGTGCCGACGTTTGATGGAGTTAAGAATGTAAATTAGATTTTTCTTGTACCAAAATTTCGAGCGTTCGGTCCCGAATTAAGTAGTTAAGGAGTGAGTAGTATATCATTTATACTTCACATCCACCCACCGCCGTTGGAGCTTGTCGAATTCCTGCTTATCCAGGCGGAGTGGGATTGGTAAATGTTCTAGCCAAGATAAAAAGCAACCTTCAATCCCCAGATCTTGGCTCTTGGCTTCAGAAAAGCATTCCTCTGCAAGGAAGAAAGATTTGCATCAAGAAAGTGGAGATTAGGGCGAGTGCCAAGTGTTAGCGGAAGAACGTTTCCGGAAATTGATCTTATCTTAGGTCAAAAGGATTTGTTATTTTCATGTTGAAATTGACAATATCTATGGATGCTGAAAGGGGTGAATGCTTGACAACCGATTAATACATACAGATAACGTCCGGTTCCTGCTTCTGACCGACTTCCGAGAAGATTCTGAGACTCCAACAGGAACCAATACCGGTAAGGTCCAAAACTACATGTATAAAAGTGGATTTTCGCGTAAGAAGGGGGAGTTTACCAAATAGGCAATTGTGAGGCATTATTGGGATTCATTGTACCACAAAATCTCGTATTGATAATAATTTTCAGTCCGTCACTCTTGAACTTCAACCAAGTCCCTAGTTTGAGAAAGTCAAGGTTAAAGGCTCCATGGTTTACTCAAGCAGTGCTAACTCCCCTTAGGCAATGTACCCCACCACGTCCCACGTGTTCGACGCCTGGACTGTACAAGATGCATTTGTGTATACTCATCGCTTCAATTTGAATGCCGATAGAGTCAGAGGACAGTATTGGCCATGGCCGGAATCACGGATCTTTCATATGAAGCCGTAGTCTCGATCTTCAGGCAGCCTGACAACGTTCGTTTTCTTCTACCTTCCATTCTTATCTGTTGTCATTTCTAGACTGCTTATCAGCAGTATCCAAGAGTTGAGGAAAAATCCCAAGGAAATAGATCATACAAGTCCTGCTTCGACACAGCACTGCCCTGAAGAAGTCTATGGATCTGGGGAGGTGCTCCAACATCAAATTGATCGATATACGGCTTGACAAACTTGACTGAAAGCATGGAAAACTCGAGACGGCCATCCAAAAAATGACGCTCCGAGAAATTCTTCGTATAGGACAAATGCAAAAATAATCCATGGTTCGCAATGGAATTTGCCAGCCATGCATGGTTGATTCTTGCAAGATTTGATGTTCTATCTAGCAATCAGTTAGTTCTATCGCCAACCGAACTGTTCCGATTCTACCACGCCTTGAGACGTGCCTATGTGTTATTGGATGCGGATCGTCTGCAGATATATTATAAACTACCCTCGGGCTATGAGAAGAACATTCCCGAAGCGTTAAGATGTAGGATGTGTCATTTCTCGGCTATATAGAACAACCGAAGATATGGCAGACACTTGGATTGAGGTCTTGAGATAAAAACTATTGGGCTATAATGGTATCACTCTGTCATAACCCTAACTGAATTTCCAAGGAGTGATATGATGATATATGTGGTAAAAATCATCCGACACATCACTACAACGATATAGAGGGCCGAAGATTCAATGGAATAATCTTTATGAGTCAAATATAGAGGCTGGCAGCTTCAATTTCTGATATAATAATATGTTGTAGAGTTTCCTATCAGCGATTCTGACTGTTGATATAGACAGAAATGAGATGAGCATGGAATTGGATCTCGAAAGCTCAGAGAGGGGTGTCACGTGGGATCCAAACACACCGCCTTTTGACTTGCCGAATCAGCCACGCCCCCTTCATCTTGAGCGTTCTTTAAGAACCTCAAATCTCCTTACAATTCTCCGATGTCAAATGTCAATATCGAACCTTGTCGTTTGGGTGCATATCCGATCCAAAATTATGAAGTGTATGCTTTTCTGACTCTACACGATTATCCTGTAGAATGGGCACAATTCGAAAGGTTCAAAGTGGGAAAGTTGTAACCATGTCTGAAATTCGAAGAGGGAAATTTCAGCTCAATCCAAGGGAACTCATACCCTCAAAATCATGCAAAGATAAATTTAACCTTCAAAACACCAATTAACTAGGTTGTGTTCATGATGAAGCAGGAAAATAAGGCAACCATACCTGAAGTAACCTTATGAGTTTCGAAATCCTACGATTTCCCAGTCTGAAACAGCTCAAATCGACTGTTATCAAGCAAGCCCAAACGCTCGACCATCGCCAAGAACATCAAAAATGGCCCCTTCGTCCCAACTCTGGAGTGTCATCTAAAGTGTGAAACTCGGCATGTCAGTAACCGTTAACAAGTTAGATGGGAAGGATCTATTTTCAATGCCTTTTCAGAATCCCACCTATAGCATCCCAACTCATGTTACTTTAAGGTTTGATTCTTACTCATTGTTAGCCTAGTGGCTTAACATCTTATCTGATGAATGACAAGTGCTCTTCGGATGAGTATGAGGATATCAGATTTGATCAATTGACCCCGACAAAAGATGTTACTTCAGATGTACTTGGCGTCTCACTTGCTGCTATTTTGTACATAGACGCCTTTGTCGTAGGGATTGATGTCATCCCCTAGGAGATCAGATGTATTGTGCCTGTCAAAATTACCTTCGACATCAGGAAGTAAGCAAAACAGCGATGGTATCAAGAACTATAAGATCACCAGATATTTCCGTATTATACTTCTATTTCATTATCATCCACATCTACACTTTCAATACAAACATTCATTCCAATACTTTCTACAACAGCTGTGCTGTCTATTCAACTGTTAATACATTTATTTCATATTACTAAAAAATATATTACGAGTTTTCTTCACTCACCACTCATTTCGCCCTTTACAACACACAACCAACCAACCAAATCAATCAACATGCTTTTCTCCCTCCCAGCTCTTGTCCTCTTTCTCTCCGTCGTCAACGCCTCTCCTCTTCCCAAGAAGGAAAACGCCGCTGCGGCATCTTCCTCCGCAGTTGCATCGTCCACAGCCGCCGCGTCCTCAACTGCCGCAGCCACATCGGCAGCATCCAGTTCAACTTCTACGGCTTCGGCCGGAAGTGTTTTGACCTCTTCGGCATACAATGATTTCCAGATCTCCGCCGGAACTGCCGGAACAGCTGAAGATGAAGCCAATGCACTCTTTACCGGTATCGATATGAACAACCTTGCTGCGGTTTCTGCATCTGATCTTAAGATCATTCAAGGAATCCACGATGCTGCCGAGGATGCCGAAGTTGATGGGTTCAATCCCGCCATTAAGGCTGCTAGCGGTGATGCTGCTACTGCTCTTCAGGTATATATTCCATTCATCTTCTGTCATATATTTATGATACATAACAGCAACTAACATAAACTCCAGAACGGCAAAATCAAGAACAAGGTCCTCAAACTCACCGCTGAAGTCCTTGCTCTCCAAGTCAAGATAGCTCAAGGAAAGACTGGAGATGTCGCGGCTGAACAGACAAAGTTGGCCAATAACATTAAGTTGGATACTGCGGCTGCAGGACAAGCTAGCACTTCTGTTACTTTCGACGCTACGAGCTAGATGATGAGATGGGAAATTTAATTGATTATTTGAGGATTTGAGATACAGTGGAAATTTTTCGCGTGGACATGGACTATGGATACTTTAATATCCTCTGTCATCTTGGACAGATGTAAACAATGGGCCAATTTTTAGTGGATGGTGGCTTGTGGGTGCATAGACATAAAGGGATGTTACTCATTACTATATAATATAACGGTAGTAGTCACATCATGAAAACTATTTACTCATAAAACTCATCGGCTTGAGAATGGGGCTCTGGAATAGTTTCCCTGTAGATCCATAAAAGAACACATGCCTTTTCATTATCCGCTTTGCTCACATCCCAATTTTACCCTTGAGAATTGTTGAAGACATGCCATATTGTATACACTCAGCAAACTGAGGTACATTTGAGAAACTTGCCTTAACTATCAATCAAAGTTGTTATTGGGGGACTCGTTCGAGTGGATCACCTCCCTTCAAGGTTTGCTTTAGTTTCATCAAAGAACACACTCTACCAGGTATACTGAGCAAATCATCTCACTATACCATTTCATTTCTAAGCTATATGGATCACCACCATTGTAATCACTTTGCTGGTATCATGCAATCTGCACATGCTTATAGGTTGAGTCATGCGTATGCATGTGCCATCCCAGCATTGCTTATGGAAGGATGGTGGTCAGGAATTTACTTTGCTATTGGTATTGGTAGTCTCATTAAGGCGCAGCTTGACCACATTGCCAATGATCGCCGGTATTGATTTGTTTTCTTCAAAGAAATGTTTGGTACTACGCAGGATATGTGTAGAAGATACTTTAGTTTAACATTTCGAAGTTACATCTGTTCCGGATGGATTAACTCAACTGAAATTTTATGGCAAACCTGGTGTCAGAACATTTCAATTTAATTCTTTGATTTAGTCATACTAGGTGTACAAAACATGTGCTAGTAGAGCTGATATACTTTCGCTATTTCTAGCCTATTTGCGGTCTACTTTTCCATTCAAGAATTTCAGCGATCCCAATTATATATCACTGGTTATCGGCCCATCTATCACGCTTAACAAGCAATTTGACAGGCGATCGATTGGCCGTATTTAAACGATCTGCCCACTCCATACTCCTTGAGTCTGTATCATAGAGCTCCATTTCAAACCGGGCACAGAAAAGCGCAATCACTACATATAATTCTTGATTCGCAAGGCTGAAGATTTGTTTAGCAAACTGATCGATTTCATCATTCTGGATGAGAAAAGTGACTTACTTCATGCCAAGACAAGCTCTTGAACCTTTGCTAAACGGGGCAAAATACTTTTCTAATTCCTTCTCTTCGTCCTTAATCCATCGTTCGGGGTCGAAATTTTCGGGCGAAGGAAAAACAGAAGCGTTGTGATGGAGTGAATAAATGCCCTGTGAGATGCTTGTCTATACAAGTTTCACGAATTTTAGTAATTATTTCTCTCTGGATACCAAGAAAAGTGTATACTTACACCTGCTGGTATGAAATATCCATCCAAAACTACTCCCCCATCGGGCACAATACGCGGAAGAACACCTGGCACCATAGTGTGAATTCGCATACTTTCCTTGACTGCTGCTGTCTGTTTCAATACATTAGCAAATTCCCATCTAAAGCATTTTCGCGCGGATGCAAACGAAATACTTACCAAATATGGTAATCTCTGAACTACGTTGCAATCAAAAGTTTCATACGATGTGATGCCATGGGTGGTTAGTTCGTCTAGTATGTTAGAATAAACAGACGGCGACGAAAGAATGTAGTAAAAAGCATTTGAAATTGTATTTCCTGTTGTGTCAGTCCCTGCAATTACGAACAAGAATGCCTCATCTACCAAGTCCGATATTGAGAATTCGGAACGTGGTTCTTCGGGAGTTGGAGTAAGAAGGAGATCGAACACAGTATTTGATGAGTCATTTTTGGCGATTTCGCGGGAACTCTGTCGAGCAACGGATATCCTGGCCCATCTTTCACAATCCTAAGCAAATTTGTGATTAGTATGATTCAAATGAAAATCAACATATAGACAATAAAGACAGGAAAGAGAAGTGGAGTGTATTTACATCTCTAAGAGATTTGAATCCAGGGAATAAGTTTCCGGTTAGCGACTTAGGTAGGTTTTCTGCCAACCACCTGATAGCGGGGAATGCTCTCACTACAACAATAAAATCAAGGTTAGTAAGAAAGACTCAAGATGGACAACAACTGTTCGGGAGTAACCAGATAAATGAGTGAAAAATCTTACTTAACCAAAAAGTACGGAAGAAGGCATCCATACCTGCCAACAACTCCGGGTGTTCTTCCGGCGAGTCTAAAAGACTCAGAGGTTCGCCAAAAAGTATTTTAAATAATACCTCCGACTGTTACTCAGAAATTAGCAAGATAATTTTCGTAATAAGAGGGGGAAATGATATCGAGCTATATCAGTGACTAACAGAAATGGAGCGACAGAGTCGATACATATCCACAGGTCTTTTCTCTTCTCCACGCTTCATCATGATGTTGGCTGCTTTTTGTACGATTGCGAGGACATCTGGTGCCATCGAGTCTACAGCCTTTGTCGAGAACAAAGAGCTAACTTTTTGTCGCCGTAAACGATGTTTGTGGGGGTTAAGAATAGAAAGAATAGACTCGTTCATGCTTAAATTCTTATAGACGGAAGGATCTTTTAGATAAGATGTTCTGTTGTTGAACATTCTATCATAGGTCAATATTTATATTTCGAAGTTGTTTATCTTGGGGGCTTACTTGGAAAAGAAATCTGGATCATTGACATGGACCATATCGGGAGTAATTCGAATGACCGAAGAATCTGAATGATGCTATTAGGTAAATGGGAGCCTTAAGTGGAAAATATAGACTGACTATAATCATTATGCATTTGCTCAAAATTCTTGATATATGATCCATCTCGAATGACGTTATAGTAAAACTCATACCAGGAAGTTGCGGCAGCTAGCCGTGGTCCTGGAATTTTAGATAGTGGATGGAAGTATAGACGTTGAAAGACACAACATAGATAAGTGAAAACCACGGCGACTATAATTATTTGTATGGATAGAGAGATTTGCGATGGAAGGAAATAGGTCGAGCGAGAATCTTTAGTAGTATCCATGCTTTAAAGGTGTGCTAATGGTAAAGAAAACGAGTATCTCTGTTCGAACGAAAGAGAACCAATGTAGGCTTTATCTTTAATAAAGATATGAATCGGAGATTTGAAGTTGATCATGGGCATGACGGAATACTTATCCGTCCCGGTATTTTACGTTGCGTTACATCGAAAATTCGCACACCTTCCTGTGCCAGTACAAGATTGTTCAGCTATCGGAGTACTACGGTTAGCGAGCACAATGTCACGACTCACGAAACACCATGCAGATAACATTTGAGATAGCTTTTCAGCTTATCTCGAAAGCTTATCTCGCAATGCAACCTGGAATATTGTCTCTTATCCTATTACTGTCCAGTAATCAACCCAGTTTCTCGATCAAAGCAGCTTGCATCCATAAGCGAAAAATGAATGGGCAGCATGAATTACCCCGCTTCGTTTCCAGATCCAGGATGATCTGCTCTCCATAATGACCACTTGCTTTTCTTCAACAGCGGAGAGCTTGTGATATGACATCTGCCGAATATAATTGCAAAGATGTTGCGTGTATGCATGGGTTGAGACTTTGAGTTGCACCTTCCATATTTAATTCTCTTTGCATACCAAGAAAGTGGGGTAGATGACCCCACCACACTTTGAATGTAGAAATCGGCACATCAAACCCGTCAAAATGGAGACTCTGTCGCGGCGCCAACTACATGTTCTGTAGTTGCCTTCGTGTCTTAGGCACGGACCACTAGCGTGCCCTACTTCCTAGAAGTAGGGTCTCACTCTCCCATAGCCCTTCCACCCTTATGGTACAATATAAGTCTTTACCCGTACCGTGACAGACTCTCTTTAAAACACTAGCTCTTAGTTAGTAATTCAAAATGTAAAATACTGATTGTTGATTTAAGAAAGAGTTTTGAAAGTAGTGTTGTTTTTTTGGCGTGTCAGTTGTCTCAGAGTGTGCTCTTTTGGGCAGTACATCACATTCCCTTCGTATTCCCAAGTTCAAAGTATCAAAAATCTCTCTCCAATCACATCTCCTTATGTCTCTTCACTCTCTTCATACTGCCCGCCCCATCTTCCTAAATGCTTTGTTTTGTAAAAAGATGGCGTGAGTGACTTTCTTTTCTATAGGAAGTTCAAGAATACTAAATTCGGCGAAACACAACTTGAGCTATATCTTGGATCTATGACTGCTTTTCCCTATGAATCTGCATCGATGAACAAAGTACTGATCTTTTGAAGAACCAAAAACTACGTTTTTGTCGTTCGATATTATACATACCACCAAATACTTGATATACATCGCACCTCTGAATCTGTTAAACCACTTATTGATCTCGCTCAGCGACAACCCATCCAATTTCCTTATACTTTTTTATTCTTTTTATGATTTCCTCTACATCCTTCCAAATCCTCTTTCTGTTTTGCAACCCTTTCAATCTTCCCTCCTTGAATCCTTTAGTAATTCTCAAATACAATTGATACCAATCCAAGTTCTTCGTATCAATCCCATCCTCAAAGCCCGTCTTCAACGCCCCTTCAATACTTTCATCAAACACAGGCTCGGCAGCTTTCCATTCATCGTAAAACTCACGCATTTCTTCGCAAATATGCGGACGCAATGCCATTAATTGTTCATTATGCTCTTTCCGTCTTTCTTCACGAGACTTGAGATCCGCCGCAGAGATCGTAGTCCAGAAAGATGGGGGTGTGGAATCGTATATTTCCCACAGCCAAGGCATTTCAGAAATATCAAGTTTGTAGAAGAACATCTGAGAAAGTCGAGTAAAAGCCCTAGATACAAGACGCATGGAAGCAACATCTTTGGATGGAAGATACGATACAATCTCATCTTGAAGTTCTTGCGACAGATTGAGGAATGGATCGGGAGAATAATTACGTCGGGATTGTCGGGGACGAGGGTTCGAAGGATGAATAGGGAAGGCTGGCGAGCTGAGGGAGAAATGGGGGTTTGTCGATTTTGCTGACTGAACAATAGAGGGTAAAGCTGGTATGAAGACTGGATTTGCGGCGAGCCACTCTGTGCCGAAACTATGACTCCACCATTGTTCACTGCAGTGACTGACAGCACTGTCGTGTGGGAATTGGGTGGTATTTTCGTAGCTGGACTCTTCATCGCGCCACTTCATTAGATCTTGGATGGAAGTCTGATTGAAATTAAGCCGCGATGCATGTTTATAGACCTCGAGACACGTTGGATGGAATGGCATTGCCACTTCCCGGGTATTTGGAGGCGACTGTACATCATAAAGTCAGTTTACAAAACTCATCTTCTTTAAATAATGGTATGTGAACAGAATGTTTAATGTAACAGGCTGCAGTCTAGTCATGAAAATATGCCTGATTCTGGGAATTGATGAAAGCGTATTCTTTGTTCAAAACATTGAATTGTATGTAAATACCCACAGTTCTCTGCATTGTTCAACGTTGTTATGCATTGGATACTTCTAAGAAGTTTGATAATACTCAGACTTAAAACGTAATGCTGCTTATTGTCCTTTAATTCCTTGGAGCTTCAAGATCGAACCTACAAGGCCGGACCATGAAAAATTGAAAAGACTTACTTCCCAAATGACAGTATCTGCGTCTACATGGTTGTCGAGTCCATGACGGACTGGCGTTAACTCCACGTAACCCATGTCCCGTGAAGGTTCCTGATCACCAAGACCGGAAAGAAAGACATCCCCCTCGAGTTCAAAACTTTCGTCATCAGGGCTAGGACTCCAGTTCTTGTCTTTGTATACGAGACATTGTACTGTAGTACACCCTCTCATTTCTTGAGCAGTGATGAAATTGCCGTTGTATGCTTTGCCTCCCGAGCATTTTGGACCTGGTAAATGTGTAAACTTGTTTTCCCACTGCATATCTCGTGCTTCTTCTTCAGTGATCATGATCTTCTCGACTTTGGGGGGATTTATCAACTTGTGTTGATCGAATCCTGATAGCCATTCGTGATATAGCTTTGTTTCCTCATCTTTGTCGAAACTGCCATCAACGTCGTCGCCATCTATTTCCATTTCGCTGCTTGCTTGGATGTTTTGGCCATTTTCCTGCATTGAAAATGGTTCCGTGATATGGTCTTCGAAGGAAGTCTCATCTGCATCTGAATCATACTCCAAAGGTTCATCATCCGATGCACTTTCATAGGAGTACGACAAACTATCATCCTCAATCCTGGGCGTGTTATCTTCATAGAAAGGTAGATTGTTCTGTCTATTGAGTTCTCCATTTTGTTCTGGAATCGATGCTGTACGATAGAACAAACATCCATAATCGGTACCACAATTTTTATCCCCCGCAGCATACCCTCCATCCTGATTATACCAGGAAGCACTTTCGTCTTCGATTTCATCTGGAGCCCGATCTCGTCCTATATTAAAGCTGACGCCACAGATTTGACAAGGAATCTCTGAGTAACCTGAAGACGACATGGTTAATATCTTGGAAGTATTACGCGTAGTTCTGGTAAAACTTACCCATCTCAAATGGTGAAATTAAGTGAAATTAGAGACGATTTCAAATGGGCGATCAGCTTCTGACAAAATATCTGAATTCAAAAAGCAAGAAACGACGAGTAATAAGAGACTCAGGAATCTAGAGGTTGCTAATAAGCTTATTTAAATAAGCTTTAGCAACCCAGAAATTCGGGTGGATTGAAGATCCACTCTAGGCTACTGGTAAGGATCTTTAGGCAGTGTATCCACAGCATTCTAGGGCCTCAAACACCATTTTCCTAATTTGTGATAAAGAAGGTTTCTACTTGTCAGTACTAGACATAGCTGCTCTGTCTGGGTAGTAGTAAATTCTAAATCGATTCAGTCTATCCATTCTACCTGTGTATCGACTGGGGCAAAGTTGCTAAATGGATTTGGATACGAGCCAGTGCTACTTTGGTGTGTGATTTTACAATCTAGGATTCCTCCTACCGAATACTGGTAAAGCTGATATTATCATGAGGTTTAGTTTGTTGCAGCTCCATCCCAATTCCAATTTTCACCCATCCATAGTCTCAGCGTGCCACGATAAGATGCTGTTACGTCCCTGGAATCCTGGAGCCAGTATGTTATAATTGCTTCAAATACATTTATTTACGTATGATCCAAAGTATCAACAAGGTCAATTAATCTTCTAGCCCCTCCAAAACATCCTGATTCTGATCCCTCCCACAATCATCCCACCACCAATCTTCCTCTCCTCAATCCCCAATACCACGCCCCAAGCACAACTGCCACATTCAGAAAATCAAAAACCAACGCTCCCCCAAAGATAATTCCATCATACATCCACGCATTCTCGCTCGTCATGTGAATTCTGCTTACCGCAATTGCCCAAGGTAGCATCCACAATAAATTACTTCCCAGACTTTGCACAAAATAAAGTTTCGGGACAGTAGCCAGGAGAATAGCGGCAAGTTGTGTGGTGACAGCGTAGAAAATATAACACCAGTCGATTGTTCTCCACATATGTTCTGTAATTTTTGCTACGGCTGCGGATTCGGAGAGGTAGAAGGAAAATTTACGGATGCCCCAGAGGGAGAGGAAGATGCAGAATAGGCTTTCGATGAGAAGGGCAATTAGACTGGATATTAGGGCGTAGTGAACAATTTCTGGGACTATCAGTATTCTTTCCTCCCTAATTTTTCATCTAATAAGTGGAATTAAGACCTACTTAGGACATCTCTCTTCTCGGCTCTCGGTTTACTGATCTCAACCCCAACACCCTTTCTCCAAGCTCCCCACGCATGACCCACAAATGTCGATGTAGATGCCTGCAATGCGTTCACAGGAACCATAACAATACCCCATCGAATATTATTGAACACACCCCATGCAGTGGCATAGTCAAGACCCATCGATATAATCCCATGGATGAGCCATAGATATATTGCGTTGCGAAGAGCTGATTCGAGGAATGTCCACTTTCCTGGTTTGAAGAGTGTTTTGAGTGCTGAGATTGTGATTTTGGGTCTTGGTTCGGCTGAGCTTTCGGACTCCGATGGTGATGGCAACAGCGATGGAGACACCGATAAAGATGCGGATTCGCGTGTAATGGGAGGTGAAGGAGTAGACCTTTGCATCTTCAAAGCAAGATAAATGAAGTATAGCAAACCACATCCTGCAGAAGCAAGATCACATGTCATTCTGACCAACGCCTGTGTATTAACTGTTGGTGTGAAAGAGCCTACATGGAACTTCGAAATGACAAGCAAGTCCAACAAAATATTCACCGCAAATTGTACCGAACTGATCAACAGCGGTACATCCGGGTGATCCAACGCTCGTGTTGAATTTGCAACCGCAGTGCTCATTGCACTGGATAATGCCTGTACCGACGAGATTCTTACATATGTAAGACTAGCTTTTCTTACAATCTCAGGTACAAAAGCTGCGGCGTGATGTTCAGCACTCGAGAGAAAGATTATCATGAGTAGAGTGCCGAAAAGAATTTGAAAGGAAATGAGGGTGTAGGTAAGTGTTAATCGTGAACGGAGACTTCGATTTGATTCATCAGCTATGATAACCCAGACGGCTCGGGGGAGCCCTTCGTTGAGTACCTCTACTATGACACCGATATAGGTGTATACATCTGTGGTTGCTACTTGGGTAGAATCGATGTTGGCTACCCACAGCTTGCTGAGGGTGGAGTAAAGAGCCGGGAGAATGAAAGCTCCTGTGTTGAAGAGAAGAGAGCCGGGGTAGCTGGGAAGTATCAGTACTACCGGGCGAGACAAGAGATGATGGACTCAGCTCACGTTCCCCTGTCAAAAATACTTCTCCATTGTGAAAGGAAATCCATGACGTATCTCCATTTACTATTGAAACCCGTGATGCCTTCTTCTTGTACCACTTCCTCGGATTCTTCGTCCACTCTCCCTACCGCCGCATTTAATCCATCATCTTTCATCGGTACCATTTTGTATCTAATTTTTGAAGATGAAGAAGATGAACTCATGTTGAGCAACGTGAACTAGTAAGCATCCTTATCACTGCCATTTCAAAAGACGGGAATGAGGGGAAATCTACAAATGACACATTGTGGAAGAAGCATCGTGACGCTACTCCTGATTGTGGCTTTATGCATGAAGATTTGGTAAAGATTGACAAACCAATGAAATTTTGGAAATGGATAGTGGTGGTGTCTTCATTTGTGATGTTTCTGCTTTACAATTCTGCACTTGCGGTTGCTAAGATCTTTCAGTGGTTCTGGACAATCATATTCAGACACACAATCAAAACGTTACATCGAAGACTGTCAAACATTTTTGAGACGGAATACACAACTTCTGTATTTGTCCAAATGTTATCGCTTTCATTGATTCTTTGCTTGATGCGAGTTGTTGTGAGAAAGTTCCATGACAAAGAGTACCGTAATATATACATACGCACTCGAATCTGTACCACTCTTTGTTTGACAGATCTCGTGATATCTACTAGTATCATAACCATTCATCTCCAGGAAAACAGATGATAATTGATTCAATGAGTGTTATCAAAAGCCCAGCTAGAACATCCTCGAGCATCCCACTATCGATATAAGCTTACTTGTAAAATTCACAAATGGCTTTTGACAGAGCCCGAACTCCGGGCTCATATACTATATTGCGGCCAATGAAACCCCGCTTAAAGTGAGGGGCTCGATTGTGGGGTTCCACCTACTAACTATTTTGATAACTAATCTTGCTGCTGTCACAAACTCGAAAGCTCTATTTCTCCATATTCTTATGTAAGACTTTGTGTCGCCGACGACTATCAAAACTTTAGCTTTTGATTGGTAACTACTATGATGTATCCGAACCCAAACTCTATGCAAAATGCGTCCAATCTCCGTCTCGATTTTAAGGCGGGGTAGCTCTCTCCTTTATCTTTCCTGTGGTGTCTGCCCGCATTCCTAAAACATTTACATCATTCCATCTCTCCTTCCAAAGTATTAAAGATATCGAAGCTTCTCTCTTTCCATCTCTCTATCTCTTATTTTCGCAAGCACAACAATAAAATCCATTCATCAATCTCATGAACACCGTAACAACCCTCCCAACCACTCTGAAAAACAAAGCTCAAGCTCTCATCTCCACAATGTCCCTCCCCAAAACCTACAAAGCAGTTGTTTTCGAAAAAGCCAATGCTCCATTCCTCATTAAAGACGTTGAGCTGAAGCAGCCATCCGCAAACGAGGTTCTCGTGAAAGTCATCGCTTGCGGAATATGTCACTCCGACGCCATCGTTCAATCCGGCGGTTTTGGAAACGGATTTCCAATCGTCCCGGGTCATGAGGTAATTGGCACAGTTGCTGCTGTTGGAGAAGGTGTTCAGAAATGGAAGGTTGGGGAGAGAGTGGGAGGACCTTGGCATGGAGGTCATGATGGCACTTGCAAACAGTGCAATCGGGGACAATTGTATGTTTCTCTCTCTCACTTTTCCCCCTTTTCCGCAATATTATGCGTGGAGTTACTGATGATCTGATCCCGCAGTCAAATGTGCTCCAATGGTGCCATTAATGGTGTCACTCGCGACGGAGGATACGCCGAATATGTTCATCTTCGAAGTGAAGCCGTAGTGAGAGTTCCAGATGATGTCGATCCTTATGAATACGCCCCAATTCTCTGCGCTGGTATCACTGTCTTCAACAGTATGAGAAAATTACAAATCACACCTGGTGAAGTTGTTGCTATTCAAGGATTGGGTGGATTGGGACATTTGGCTGTACAGTATGCCGCTAAGATGGGATACAAGGTTGTAGCTATTAGTGGTGGCGACAAGAAGAGAGATTTTGCTCATAAGTTGGGTGCTCATGAGTATATCGATACATCGAAGGATGATCCTGTCAAGAAATTGACCGAAATGGGAGGAGCAGCGCTAATTGTTTGCACGGCTCCAAACTCCAAGTCTATATCCCCCTTAACTGGTGGATTGGGTGCGGGCGGAAAGTTGCTCATTCTAGGTCCTTGTGGTAATGTGGAGATAAACTCGATCGATCTCATCACGAAGATGGCTTCAGTTAGTGGTTTCCCATCTGGCCATGCGTTGGATTGTGAGGAGGCTATTGAGTTCACCAAGCTGCATACTGTTGATTGCATGATCGAGAAATTCCCATTGAGCGATGTTCAAAAGGCTTATGATCACATGTTAAGTGGCGATGTTAGGTTCAGAAGTGTTTTGGTCATGGATCAATAATTGTTCATGGAAAAACAGAAATGAAGGATCGGCTGGAAATTTTAATGGCGGCCTGTCGCTTGATGCTCAAAAATGCAAAAGCTAATAGAACGAGATTGAGCGAAGTAGTTATTAGGATTTCAATATCATGACATTGTTCATTTTCGAGAAAAAAAATTATACTTGCTTTGCTTTGAAATGGTTGTGAACATCTCGATTCCTCCTTCGAGTATCTACCTGATCAGTAGTCATGTCAGTGAAAGATAAATTGATCGAGCAAGATGGCCTCACATTGGCCTTCTGAATGTGCATGGCAAGCTTCTAAAACTGGGTGAGCCTGGACTTGAATTCCTAAGTCGAAAAATGCCATTTCGAATTTCGAATTTCAAATAAGGAAATCCAGTCACACCATCCTTAATTTTTCTAGTGAGTTCTTGGAACATCTTCATTCTATGTATCTGGGTACTATAACTGTTTTTGGTGAGCAAAGAGTACATCCATCCTAATTACAACTCGACTCGAGTCAACAGTCGCGTTTTATACTTTTAGATATGCAACAAAAGTCTATGGTGAGTTATTTAAGAGTCCAATCAGTTGGAGTGCAGGTTGACTAGGGAGATTTTGAATTTCCAGACATGCAACAAAACGTTCTTCTGAACCATTCAGATAGCTGGAAATATATAGACGTGAAAGCACACCCCTTAATCTGGAGTTGGAGGAGGGTTTACTCTCACCCGCAGAATTAATTACCCAATCATCTAGGCTGGAAGATATTTTGTCTGCGATGTAGCCTGCGTCGTAGAGGAGATACATAATCTCTACAGATTAATCAAGACTCGCGAGCGAATGGCCTTTGAATCGCACCTTGAGCATGTCTTGGAATCAATCAATTAAACATTGTGTTACCATTCACATGGTGCCCTGCCATATCCTGGCTGCTATGCTCAAACCCAATCATTCACCGCCAGCAGTTCATCAACCAGTCCCTTGAAAACCTTGAATCAAATTCGATTATGATAATCATAATACAAGCATTTCACTCTGCAATTCATTTATCTATTGGTTGTGTGATGCAGAAGAAAGATGATCGCTGACGTCGCACAATTGACGTCATTGTGTACACCCCCTGTTTCCTCGAGAGAAACTTGGCAAGAAGCGAAAACCTTGTGATGATGGGGAGAGGGTTGAATGGGAGAAAGGAGATAAGTATCATGAAACTGCTCGTATTCTTGAAAAAAAGTTCTCATTATCAAATCCTCAAAAATACTACACGTTGTAAGCTTTCGCCAAGTCACATACTCCAAATAATCATTTAAATCCTTGAACAAATAACAAATCTCAAATCAATCTATACCAACCATCAACATGCCTCTTTTCGGTCGTCACCAGGAAGAATATGAGCCAGAGCCAGTCGTAGAAGAGCCCAAGCGAAGCTCATCTATTTTTCATCGTAACCGTACTGAGTCTGTCTCACCATCCGAACGTTCCATGTCCACCGTCTCCTCCACTCCATCTCAAAGTAGCCGCAATCGCGGATTCCTACACAAAAATCGGGAAGCTCAAGACCCAGTTATCGCAGCTGCGGAGCAAAGAATTATTAATGCCGAGCAAATGGAGAGAGAAGCCGATAGAGCATTGATTAATGCTAGAGAGGCAGTGGCAGAAGCAAGAGAACATATGAGACAACTTAAGTTGGAGATGGAAGCACAGTAAGTCACTTAAACTTCAAAGACAACATGAGCACAGGATACTGATCTGTTGTATAGAGCAAAAGCATTGAAGGTTCGACAAGGACAAGCGAACAACATTTACAAGAGAGCCAAACCTCTTGGCCGTAAGTGGTTATCTTGATACTACTCATTTCTAGAACATCATCGCTGACAGTAGTCATTAGGTCATCAAGTCCCAGGCTTGTGAAGAGCATCATATCCAATGTGACACTTGTCACGAATCAAAGTATCTTCTTTGGGATAATCTGTATGAACATTTAGCGAAATCGGTTTTGGGAGGGAGGATGATTGTTTTTCCAGCGTGGAGTTGAGAGGAGTGAGCGAGACTTTTTGTAATATGGCTGGGGTGTACGCAACCAATGAATGTACTATTATTATGATCATGATGATACCGAATACTACTGATACCAATTTTCTTGAAACATGGCGAAAATGTATATCTGGTTGACAATGACTTGGTGGAACAGTTCGTCGTGTTGGCCTCGTGTATATGTGCCCTCTTGTCAAGATCAAGTGGGAAGATATGTTCTCGTAGGTTTGGCAAAAAATGAAGCTATTCCCAGAAATGAGTGATGTGATGACGGGTGAGAATGACAAACATGCAGCATTGGACGGGAGAAAGAGAAACTTCTCCGAATGTCACATGATCACATGACATGACCCCGCGCCTCCGCCTTTTTTTGGAGACAACCTAGTCCTCAAATCGGGAAAGTCTTGCCTTGGCACTCTTCCTAAGATCACCTGAGACCAGGAACACGAGGACTCCTACAACCCTCCCAAGCTTCATTTCTGAATCACAATCTGCTCCTGTTCCTTTCCCCCCCCCC
>PHWZ01000219.1:0-61147 GCA_004379285.1 Botryotinia calthae | reverse complement strand
TGAAAGTTCTAAGGAAAATTGAGGGGTGATGGAAAGGATTGAAGTCTTTTTTGGGGCTGTGGAATGATTTTTGAGGGAAGGTGTATGTAGCGACTGATTAACTCAGGATGTTTATTTTGTTATTGTGGTTCAACTCAATATGTTCATTCTGTCATTGTAATTCATGATATACAGATAAGTAGGTAGTGAACAGCAAAACTTCAGCACATAACAAAAAAGTCTTCACGAGTACAACACCAAATAATTTTCTTACAATGAGCCACATGTAATATCAACCACCTATCAATAGAAGACAAACCCCTCAATCCAATCAATTAACCAAACCAAACGAGTTACATATGCAAACAAAACCTCAAAATCCACAGCCATCCATACCATGGGTAGTGATCCCCAACTAGCGTTCCCAAACAGGAAATCAAAAAGGGGGCGATTTGTAGATGTGCATCAAAAGACACTTTCAATTCTCAAATCACGGGGTATGATATAATGTAGAAGGTTTCGAATCATTCTATGGAGTGAGAGTCCGTCTACTAGGTTCAGCGAGTCATGTTTTCAAAAGAGGAATTATTTGACGAGGAGAGGGGAGAGGGGAATTTGAAGCGAGCAGGTTTCGCCGGACTTTTGGATCTCGGCTTATGAGGTATGACGAGAGAAAGGTTGGAATTGGAATTGGAATTGGAATCGTCATTTTGGGTTCGTTCGTTTTCATACGTCATGTAAATGACGGATGTGATGTACAATCGATCAAACATTTTCCCCGGTTTCTCGATACTAGATCTTGACGTATGATGACAAAAGGTAAAGAACTGCCTGAATAGAGGGTCGGGTCTCAGAAGCATAGAGGGATTCTTTCCGATCTTATCAAGGTACAAAATAAGATTCGTGTGGAGATAGTAGATATGGGGCATCGTACTGAAAAATCCCAACCATTTTTGTATAATCTTCCGAGAAGAGGAAATTGCTATTGAATACGTGCCTGGTGTATACATACGGCAACCAAGAATACAGACTAGACTATTCGAGTCTTGACTTACAGATTATCGTGCCAAAAAACATCGAGCGTTATCTTGACACACCGTGAACAAGATTGACGACACACGGGAAGAAGGGCTTCTTCAAGCTTCACACCAATTTAACCAATTCCTATTCTAATCGGAGGTTCTATAGAACTGAATGAATAAAGCATTCCGATCTACTAACTGCATGAATTGGATCCTATCCTAATCCCAGACATATGTATTATCTCGCACAGTCAAAACAGATGATTACACTAATTCAGCGAATCCGGGTAACAAAATTTATTCTCTCCTCCAAGGAGTATCTAGATCATTCCAAAGCCCATGAAGAGATGACGAAATGACATTATGACAACGGTGTTCAATACTTTAAGTTCTAATGAAGTAAGTTAGCACGTTAGATCATGGATCTTCATGGTAGAAGATGTTTAATCTGAGGAGATCATCAAGCTATCAACGTACTAGTGGGTGGCGAAACGGTAATTGATGGTTACTGTGGGGATCTATGTAGATGAGGCTCTGCAATTGTGGTATGCGGGGTATGGGAATTTCGTAATGTCCATGTTTGTCTTTTGAGTTTGGAAAGACCCTGGGGAAAGTTAAATGAAAAGTGATGGGTGTTTTTTTTTTCTCAAAATACAACACTAAACCAAAAAACGAGGGGGCCCGCAAGAGGTTGAGATTCATCTCCATGATGACATCTTGTTCTAGATGAAAATTTGACTCTTTCAATAACTGGCAGGTATGTAAAATCTCTATTGCTCCCGACAATTTTCGTAAATTGTGATTTGTGGGAATTGAGTAAGATGTGCTAGTGACTAGCAATGAAGCTAGGCTAAAATTTCATTAATCTGACCAAAAGTTAGGAATCAAATGAGCAGTATTGAATTTGAGTTTTCATTCTTGGAGGACAGATAAGTCATTTCTGTATTTCCAAGCTTTTATACATAGACTGACTACATACCATTGAAGGTGGGTAATGTTCTCGGTTGACATAATATCCGAGTTCTTACAACTTTGGAACACAGAGAATGCATCAGTACAGACATGATATTTGAAATTGACCACTGAGATTGAAATCCTGGAATTTGAAAAGCCTATTATGTATTAATTGTAACTATTACTCATCTAGGACTCTGAAAGTGACGATGGATGCTGAACCTTGCTTCTATGAAGGAGGTCTATCGCCCCGCATCAAAAAAGACCGGAGGACTTTGGTTCACTACTACTTACACCAAATAAGTCACTTGGCTCCAATGTAACCAATCTAAGATCTCCAAGCACGTAATGATTGAGTCACCACATATTAAATCATGAACAAGTGCGAGATCGTCATCTGTAACCTTGTTTTAGACTGAATGTTCTGCATAATACCAAGATTGTCCACCAAACTAGGTAAATCACATCTCATGATTCTAAGAAGGGCGAAAAATTTCTCCAAACTAATGAAACTCTACTATCTAGTAGCTCTAAAGAACAGCTGCCCGAATCCTGAATTACTATAAGTATCTTGAAATTCCCCGCTTCTCTTGCTTCCTTTGAATCACAAAATACCGAACACTGAGAAAGACATTGCATACGATCTTACCACACAACAACAGTCTAACATACAATAATATTTTACCATCAACGATAGTAAGAAATCAGCATGCATTTCTCAAAGGCTGCCATCACTGCCATCTTGGCCTTCACCTCAGTACAAGGTGTACCAATCGTAAGTTATACTTCAAACTCCTTGTAGATAGTTTCAATTGCAGTCAAACAATCAAAGGCATTCAACATCCGAACCTGATTGGGCCATTCAAGTCACTTGAGGCACCAAGTTTGTTTCGGCCATTGAAAGCTTCTTATTGTTTACTAGTCTTATGCTCCAGACCATTGGACTCTTGGATCAACTGAGTGAACTTTGGTTAACAAATCGTAGGAAAAACGCTGTGACACATGTGGTCTTTCCGACAAAGAATCCAAGATTGAAGAACGTGGTTTTCCAAAGTTGCCGATCATCCGTCCATTCAAAACGCGATTTAGACCTTTGAAAGATTTTTGTGACAAATGTCCACCAAAGGAATTTTTCGAGGTTGGCGGAGCTGGACATGGCATGACCCCAGAGGGAATGATGGGAGAATTTGTTACTGGCCTCTGCAATGATCATTGTGGAACTGCCTATAACCAATCCGAATCCAACGTTCTCCACTATGATGTTTTGATTTCTCCACCTGATGCAAACACCATCCTGCCAGAAGTAACTACTTCCCCACCCGAATCAACCGCCACCGAACCTGAAGCTACTACTTCCAAATCTACAAGCCAAGGAGATCCCGAGAACAAGTCAGATGAAAACGGAAACAAGAAACATACTATCCGATTCGAAGCTGATGACATCATTGAGTTCAAGGGTGCAGAGGAGGGCACTTGCACTACCGAAGGCATGTTCAACTGCATTTCTGGAACATCGTTCCAGCAATGTGCCAGCGGAGGCTGGAGTGCTGTTCAAAACATGGCTGAAGGAACTGTTTGTTTAGCTGGACAAGCGTATGATTTGAACACCGTGGCAGTCAGAAAGAGAACGGTGGAGGCCCAGGACATCCAGAATTCCACTTCAGATGAAATGGAGATCAAGGCAGAGAAGAAGCCTGCTGAAAAGAGAGTGTGGATTCAAATTTTTCACTGGAATTTTGGCCAACCCGCACCGGCAAAGCAACTTTCTCCAAAGGAGAAGGAAGTACAGGAAATCGCAGCAAAAATAAAGTACGACAAAGAATTCCATCAATACGGCGGACATGGAGATCTCAAAAAGGAAGCCGAGGAGAAGAAAGCCGAGGAAGAGAAAAAATCCCATGCTTTCTCACAATTTGGAACCAAGAAGGATTGAGAAAAGCAGGAATAATCTAGGGTAAGACATACAAGGCTCTGGATGCTCTGGAGTTGGAAAATTTGTTCAATATATTTGCTGGGACTTGATTTTTAATTTTTGTGTGGATATGATACTACATATAGCGGGTGGTGGATCTCACATAGGCGTAATGTAATTTGATGTAATAAAATATAGGAAATTGTACAACAAAAATTGATGAATCCTGACTGTCTGGGAGCTGGTACGTGAAGGACGATGAAGTAAACGAAGCAAATTGAAGAGTGGCTGTGTGAATAGAAAGAACAAGGACAAAAATTTGATTGTTCAAATCCCTCGAAAACCCCAGTTATGACTGCAATACCTCATAGTCTTGTATGAAAAGCGTGATAATACAGATTGACTGGCACAGCATACCTACAGCTCTGCGCAGACATTATGCTGAGTAAAGAATATCCAGATCCCTTTACTTACTAATCATGTTCTCAATAGCCCATTTAAACCCCCGGGGTTGAAGGACGGAGGAATAATTCAAGGAAAGATAACACAAGTATATATATCGACCCAAAAGCAGTGTTGATGGAGAGGTGCAGAATGATAAGTGCTCGGGAAATTCTGACTCTAGTCGTCGCGATGAAAGTTAAGTCAAGAATATACTAGAACTGAAGAGATCGCTGAAACCTGGGAGTTACGAGGTGAGAATGGTACTTATCTACAGGGTTGTAGGCGCGCGCAAGGCTGCGTCGAACTCATAACACTAGTTACGAATGAAGCGAAAAGTCCTGGCCATAGACCCTTGAAACACTCCACATATAAATCAAGAGCTGCGATTGGTTTAGATTTTCGTAGATGAAGGCAAGAGCCCTCATTGTCCACACAGAAGCTGTCATCATAATGTGCACTCACACGATGATATGATCTATTGGTGAAGCCTATGCATGAATGTCCAAATCGGTATGAAGTAAGGCTTTCTGCAGGGCTTCTTTGGTAACAGCATCTAACCAACTCTTGGGTAGTATTGCATATTTTTCACATGACATGTAAAGGGAGGGTGCCTAGTCCGTGCCTCTGCGATTCTGTTTAAATACTTGCTTTAAATTTTTACGAGTAGGTATTCATAAAAGTGTGAAAGTTGTCTGTTTAATGTGTTGGGCTGTCAAAGTTAGCCATGGTTTCTCTTGAAGTATTTCAGGAGCAGTTCCATAAGTTGAAAGAGGTTGAGGAGGGAAAGGATCAACTCATTGGGGTTAGTCGTTCGTCTTTCTACCCCGCACATTGCTAACGGACGATTTTATTGGTAGAAATTGTTTGCCCGCATCAACGAGTTGGAAAGTGGTCTGACGGAGACCAAGTTACATCTTGAGAGAGAACAGGATACTGCGAAATTGTACCAGTTGAAACTCTCTGACGTCCAGGTGAATCTTGCGAGAATCGAAGAAAGAATTGTATGTTTGCCTCATGAATGCTCTAGGAAACACTGTTATTGACAGTGCTCGAAGGATTCCAATAGTTATGTGTCGGTTTTGATTGATGGTGATTGCATGACGGTATGTACAGATGCAACTTTTCTCAATCATCAAATTCGTACTCTACCAGTCACTAAATCTTGAAAGTTTTGCGATGATCTCGTCAAATCTTCTCAGCAAGGAGGGCTAGAGACCGTCCATTGCCTAAGGAAAAAAGTGTGCGAGTATCTTTCAGCGGAGCTTGGGTTACCAAGCCAGATCATAGTCCGCATTCGAGTGTATGCAAATAAGAAAGGCTTGGCATCGGCCTACAGTCACAATAAAATTATAAGCAATGCAGATGATTTTGATATGTTTGTTCGCGGTTTCAATATGGGACACCCCATGTGCGATTTTGTGGATGCGGGTGATGGGAAGGAGTGTGCGGATTCGAAGCTGAAAGGTACTTCTCCTAAATTTATGGAATGTAAAATATGTTGGAAGGGAAGATTCGTCACTGACACTCGTCGTAGAATGTTTCACGCACGATATGGCGGACGTCCAATGCCGAGCGGTCATCTTTGGTGGTTCAGCAGATAATGGCTATGCGCGAATTCTCCAGCCATATGTAGGAAATACTGCAAAGAGCAATCGAATCATTTTGCTTGAAGGGCCTCCATTTGCTAAAGAATTGGCAATAATGAAGGAAAAGTTTCTCGTTGCCCGCTTCCCGGGTGTGTTCAGAAACACAAAGTTATCAGTCCGGCAAGTGTCATTACCAACGACACCCCCCAGAAGTTCCACTCCAGAAACGTTCAGCTATGCTGAAACGGTGCTGATTAATTCCAATTCAGATGCTGTAAGTATGGAGGGAGGTAGCGATTCTTCAGTGGCTGCTCCGGTACGAAGTAAGTATGCCGTACTTCGGAATCGCAAAGGACAGCGTCTCGATGCTATTATTTCCCCGCCTTCAGCACTCATTACTGTGATGAGAAACACAAAACATTGCAACGCGTTTCATATTCTGGGGGAATGTCCGTATAAGAAGTGTAGCTTCTTGCATGGAAAAAGACTTGACAAGAAAGCGATTGATGCTCGACGATTCATCTCACGCTCCAAACCATGTCCCTCCAAGTTAAATTGCAAGGATGAAAATTGTTTATATGGGCATCAATGTCTTGAAAAGGCATGTACGAAAATTGGAAAAGGCTGTAAGTTTGACAAGGAGATGCATAACGTTGATAGATCTTAAGAGGACTATCGTGGCGGCGACGCGTTGGTTCGTTACGATCTGGAAGACAAGATAGTTTCTCAGATAGTTGTGTTTTACACACTAGAAAGTATGGGAGGGTTTGAAAATTGGATATTCTTGAACGAGGCATGTAAGGTTCAATAGAGCTTGAGAATGATGATTATGCTTTATCCATTCATTGGTTTCCGCATAAGTACAAATGAGTAGATCGAACAATCAAGCAATCAATACGTGTGTTGTGAATATTGACAAGCTAATGAGCCACACACACGAGCCACACATCCTACACACGACTACCAGTGATACAATTTATGAAGTTTCAATTGCAAATGTATGTTCGAAAAGAATATAAGATAAAAACGTTCATGCAATTATCTAAGACTGGTCTTCAAAGAGACCATAATATCATGCGTGGCTCCTCAAGATCATGAACAGCATACCAGTATCATCTCCCAGCAATGCTCCCAAGCAGTGAATTCTCAATACGAAAGTCTACTTTATATGTCATGTCTTGTATCAGCAAATCAATATGAGCACGCCAAGTAAACAAGCAATAGGGCGGGACCGTCAATGCAGTATATGTCCCTAGAATTTATAGGTAATGATACTTGTCAGTACTGACTCTATCATGAGCCTCCAGCGCACGGTTTGGTTGCAACGTTGAAATACCTGACAGGTCATCTCAGAAAAGCCTGACGAGACTGACTGGAGATGACTGTGAATGTTTTGAATTCAAACAATAAACCAAAAGACAAAGAGACAAACCCCATCCACATCACGCGGCTATTCTTACCTAGGTACAGCATGTCTCCATCTCAGCTCCACCATCCGTATCCACCCGTAATCCCCCATCTCCGCCACGCTGCTCACAACAAAAGCAAACACCCAAAAAATTGTAAGGACGTCTTCAAAAAAGGGCAAAAAGGTGATTCTCTCAGGCGTGAGTCGAACACGCGACATCCAGATTACAATGAACAATTACAGTCTGACGTCATAAACCAACTAGACGACCGAGAGTGATATTCGAGTGAACTCGAACTGGTCATTTTACCATTAAGGCAACTTGTTGAGGTATAAATGCATTAAGTCAATATATAAATAGGTTGCGAACAGTCAGACCAAAGGCACGATTCAGTGTCGGATACTATCGGTTCAACAATTAAGCCGAATGCGAAGATCTTCCATTTTATCTATTTTCGACACTCTGTTTGCTAATTGATTATATCATTCTCTGGTAAGGAGTGAAACAAAAGCCTTTCCATATACCCTCTCCAAATAGGCTCTCTGTGACTCCATCTTTCTATTGTTCACTGGCACAACATGTGTTGTACAAATACTTATTTTGGGTATTTTCCACCCTTCGGTTCCTAGTGTACGCAAGATGTCGATATACTCCTCTTCCTCTCCAATACTGGCGTTCCCTAGATTCACAAAGCAAACCAACACCACATCAGCCCTCAAGTGAGTACGCTCAACGACTATAATCAATTCGTCCAAGTTCTTGAACTCCAAGAGAGCTGAGTTCATATTTAATGAACAGGATTCCTAGGCGCCCCAGACATCATCAGAGTATTTCAAATTGAATGGATAGTCTATCAAGTTCGATAACCTCGAGGAATTGTCTACCGCCAGTCTTCGCACTCGTTGTTTATCTTGATTGAAGTTTTGAAACAATCGCTGTATGAATGAGAGATATGGGACTTCTTCGGTAGTACTCCAAGCTATGCTAAAATATATAGTGTCCGTATCGAAATTGACCATGGGGGGCTTCTCGTGAGGATTTGGAGAAGCTAAGTGATGATTGGAGATCTGGGTAAGGGTGACGTCTGAGCTAAGAAGGTTATAGAATGGCAGAAGCAATTCTCGAGCTTCGTGATTGACTTGTAGGAGGGCGATAGGTGCAGTTACTCTAACATAATGTTTGGTGGTGAGGGGATCCCATGCTTCTGTCGGAGTCGTGCGTGGTCTGACTTCAATGATTCGAGGGAAAAGAGCAGGAGTATAATGCCAAATTTTAGATCGTAATTCGGGAACCAGGTTTGGAAAGCAGTGGAAAGTCTTCTCTGCTTCATTGTATGTCTTCATTGTATGGGAATGTTTCTAGCAATTGTATATCGGAATTGGGATAAACTGGGACATAGGTGTTTGAGAACTGTGATCCATGGGTCGTATGGCTTTAGTCAAATTTGATATCATTCAATATTTACGGATTGATATTAGTAGGTGCATGAAGTTTTCTTACGAGGAAGGTTCTGTCAATTCGATGTTCCTTCCGCTTTTGCAGGTATCATAAGTATAATGAGATTGGGGGTTTCACATATTCGGCTCCGTCATTTGGTTTCTCTTCCTTTCCAATCTCACTCATATTGCCCAGCCACACCTGTGTCGTTCGGATTATGGTACGTACCAGTTAGCAAGTACAACGGCTTATTCAGAGTTTCTTCGGCAAAAATCTTTCCCTCATGACCTCCAATCGAATAGACTGAGAATTTTCCATGGCCACAATCAATCTTCCCATGCTTTTACAATATTTCAGCATTGAGAACCACTCACAAGCTCTCGTCACAACACAAGTATTTTTCTCGTCTCTAAAAACTCTCCTTTTCCTGACGGGGGTATTCACTCTACCCGCCTCTTCTCCGTCTTATGTTTCTGGCCAAGATAGATATTTCATTGATCTTGATGCTCAGTGCTGCGTTTTGAATTTTGATAGACTTAGTTTGGGCCTAGATGAATATTGATGATCCAAACTAGAAGCCAGTAACTCCGAAACTTTGAATTTCCAAATCCAGTTAGATGGATTGAGACATACACCACAAGATAAACTAGAAATTTGCATTTATCGTTGCTCCTATGGCCCTGGTGCTAACTACACTCTAAATCTACTAGCATGTTTATACAAGTGAAGAGAAACAGTCCCAGAATGGATTCACAAATCTTCAGAGCCAGGTTCAAATAATTCTTTTGGGTGAAGTCACACATCCAAGTTACAAAGAGCGGTGCCCAAGTATACTTTCCACAAGGTCACTGGGGCATCATCCTACCATCTTTTACACTTTCCAAACGAGGCTTGCACTTTCTTGTTCTGTGTTAGAAATTGCTTGTACAGAAGTTTCGGGGCAAGTGAAAGCCAAAAGCATCAATACGTTTCCCTCAACCCCGCGCTTTCCGTCAACTACACCACAAACATACATCCTTCAAACAGCTCACCCCGATTCTGAATATCAATATATTGAGTATCAATTACCAAGCAGTATAAGAATACAATATCCATAATCAACTTGGCACAGGATTGCGTGCCAGCCAACAATTTTATGATCCTGATTCGTTGAATCCGGACCGGAACTGTGATTCGGATCTGGGAATTTAGCTACTTGGGGGCTTTGAGTTGACGATATATCAAGTCATCCATTGATTTAGATCCATTAATAGATATGCTAAGGCGGAAGATGGCCGCTCGTGGCTACGAAAATCGATTGAGAGAAGCGCAGGTATGTTAAGCTTGTAGTAGATCAATGCCTTTATGCTAACGCAAGATTCAGAGAAACCTGCCAGCGAAGCCTGATCTAAGCATTCCGATAATCCCAATCCTCACATCTGCAGATTCGGAGTGGGTATGTTATTTCAAAGAATCTACTCTGAAGAATGTATTTCTCTAATACGAAGTCTAGAGATATATATCGCCCACTTGTTATTATGCAGGGACTGGTCCTGTGGCAGAAACCTTTGGAAATGAAGTATCATCTTCTTCTGACACCTCTGCTGAGGGTCCGGATGAGTGCATGGACTATAAGCTCAGAGAAGCTAGACTCGAGCTTAAAATTGATATCCTAAATCGTATAGAACGAGCAGTGGACAATGCTGATCAGGCGGAGGTGATGAAATTAAGACGGAGGTTTGACCAATTATCAGTCGCAATAGCAGAAATGGATTCTCAAATAGAAGATACGGAAACTGAAGAATTGAGAGTCGAAGAAGCAGAACTGCAAGAGGAATTGAGAAAAGCGAGAGCCGAGTTAGCATTAAGGAGCGCAAAATTGACCTCTGCCGAGATGATCGACGACGAACTGAGCGAGGATGAAATAGACGAGAATGAAACGAATGAGAACGATGCATCGAGAGCGAATGGGAGGAGAGAGAGCAAATTTAAAGAGGAGATAACAAACGACGAGACAGAGGATCACAAAATGGATGAGTACAAAATGGAAGACCAAAAAATGGATAAGGATGAAATGGAAGACGAAGAAATGGGCGAGGATCAGAAGAAAAAAGACTATAATATGAAAGAAATAGCTCTTAGTTCATTCAGGGAAACCATTCGGAAAGAATTGCACGACGAGCTCGAGAAAGCATTTAGGAAGAACAAAACCCTGAACTTGCAGGAGAGTAAGGGCGCACATTCGCCTAAAAAACGCAAATTCGACGAACAAGAACAATCCGATACATCAAAACCTATTCCATCTTCACCGGATGTGAAATCTGACAGTCCGGAAACAGCGTGGATAGATACGGTACCGTTATTGAGAGAGTTAAACACACATTTGGCAGAGCGTAAAATCAGTAGTTCAGCAGAGGACATAATGGACATTCGATTGTGGATTGACAAGGGATTCGATACTGGAATGAGAAGACTAATGAGAAACCAACCTGTTGCTGAAATACTAACTTCATGGGATAATAGGTATGAAGAGGAGGGACTGAATAACATCCTGAGGTCAATTGTACTAGTATACGATTCGATTGAAGATCTACACACGCTTCGTACGCACTATGATCGAATTCTTGGTGAACTGGTGCTCTCAATACATTCCATAGCAATAGTACGAGATTCGGGGAGGAATCACTGTGAAACAGATTTTCGAAAATTGGCTTTATAGATTCTTGGAAAGCATATACCTCCCCCTAAGAAGATATGATGAATTCGGGTTTCAATTGGTACTTCATAGGATAATTCCACAAGACTTTAAATCGTCGAAAGAAATTTTGTACTTTTGCATTGTTTGAGGTGCAGCTTATTAAAAAATTATGAGTCTCTAGAAACGGAGGATTGCTAGCGTCTCGATTACAGGCAATATAAGCCGTCTTACGATCTCTTTTCCCTTCTTGCAAATAGACAAAAGACATGTGTAATATGAACATGATGTAAAATAATAGAAGCATTTCAAAAATGTTTAAACAGACAAAGCCCGCTTCGAAAGCCTTGGAAACGAAGCTGGCAAGATGGTGTTTATGTGAGAAGGAGGGAGTTCCAAGAAACCACCAAAAAGATAGAGAAGAGAAAGATGGAGATAAACATCAAAAGCACCAATGTATTGATTTGTTTGGTGTTTTGGGTCTGATAGAAAGACTAGATTACATAAATAAGCTATATCAGCCTGTACGAAAGAAATGTTTACATTGAGTTATATATACAAACTCGGATGGCGTTATCATCAACTGAAATACATGTCATACAGAGCCATTCCAAGCCATAGATTCCTAGTATCATGGGTATTATAGCATTATAGAACACAACAAAATGTGTAGAAGATCCGTTTTATACACCAGCACACCATAACCCCGCCCCTAGGATTCATTACCAATGACCTTACCCATAACTCCAATCCGATACGTTAAGACTCACGCAGCAGCAACACCCCTCATACGTCTTCTAATCTCTAGCGTGCGTTTCACGCTAAAATTCTTTTGGTCGTCTGGCATATGTTCACCACTGACAATGACCAAAATCTTCATTCTGGGGTGATATTTCAAATCATGCAGTAATTTTGGTGTGATGAGAAAATACTGGCTATCATGTTCTTGACATGCAATCTCAACCATACGTCCGTGAACCATTCGCTCGTTGCGAGGATCCATTCCTTGGTTGATTTCGTCGACGACGCGGAAGGGAGAGCGAGCGAGTGATTGTAATGACATTAGATAGAAAATTGTGGAAACGGAGCGTTCACCTCCGGATTGACGGTGCTTGTCAAGAAGCTGGAGGGTTTCATTTTCTCTGTTATGATGTTAGTAGGTTGGGATATCTGAGATAATTTAATAGCATGACTGTACCTGAATTTGACCTTAATCTCAATTGCCCATTTCTCAAAATCGTCTTCTTTATACACACTAACTTCACCAGCGCACCCAATCTGCTCGAAATTATGGGAAAAGGCTTGACTAATCTGCTCAATAAGTGCATCAAGTCTTGGTTCCCATTTTGTCATGATCTCAGTAACCTTCTGCGCGACGTCTCCAAGTTCGCCCTCGGTCCCAGCGATCCTGGTGCTTAATCGACCGATCTCAGCCTGACGCTTCTCATACTCTCTAATAGCATTTGGATTGTTAGCTTGAATGAAATCGAGTTTATGTTCCTCGCTGTTGATCTCTTGCTGCAAAGTTTCCACGGTCCTATCCGGGGAAATGTTGGAAAAGTACTCTAGAGATTCATGATCATCTCTCTCCTCAGCCCCTCTTCTGATATCTTTGCATCGTTCCAGCGCAGCTCGTGCAGTCAGGGTTGCTTGCTTTGATTGTGCTTCTATTTCCCCTAGTCGTGTACGTTCCATTTCAAGGTTTGCTACAATATCACTATTGCGCTCTCGTAGAGCGTGCACGTCTGAACTTGCTTCAATACGTCGAATTTCGGCCTCGTCAAGTTCTTCGGAACAAGCAATGATCTCGTTGATTTGCTCGATATGTTTCATCACGTGCTCTCCCTTTTTGAGACCAGAAATGTCTTGCTCTTTTACAATTGTTTGAATCTCCGCCCTAGATTCAGAGCTAGATGTTTCCAATCTCTCCAAAGACTCCTTCTCTCGAGCTGCTACCATGTCAGTATATGCTCAAGTATATTTATGCCTTGACCACTCACCAAGCAATCCTGGAAGGGCTCTTTGTTCACCATAAGCTTTCTGCTTTTGTTGTTTCTCTTTCATAAGCGCATCCTAGTTTCAAAATCTCATTAGTAATGTGTGCTAACACGAGAACCGTTGACGGCCTACCAGTTCATCCCTTTTTGGGTTTGCAGTACTCGAATACTGCGCAATCTTTTCAGTGATGTCTTTTGCCTCCCTCTTCAGGGATTCGAATTTTCGGTCGAGGTCTGCAAGATTTTCTTCGATCATACGTCGGCCTGAAGTGTCTACAACACCATCAACGAAAAATTTCGCTCTATTGATTCCGGAAGTCTGGGTTGACGTGGCACCATATTCTCTTCGTGTTGTGATCCTATACGAAGTGGTTTTTGTCAGAAAGGATGGAATTCCAGTACGGACAATCTTTTCATATTGTTCGTTACTGATGTCCTGGAGGGTGACTGCCGTCTTGTGAGCCTTGATATCGTTACACAGCATGGCAAGGACCGGCTCCGGGGCATCAATAAAATCAATAGCCCACCCATCAAGACCAACACTGTTCAGTTGAGCTGTAGTAGCCAACGGCCGACCAATAGTCTCGGCGAGAGTCTGGGTGCTCGTTTGTATTCTGACCTCCGCCAGCTTCATTTCCGCTGAATGTAACTGATTGTTTAATCGCTTGTAATCAGCCTGGGTTTGTGCTGTGATAGTGAGCATGTTGCTCGAACGAAACAATGAGTCAACAGCATCGGTATATCTTGGGTCTTTCACAGAGCATGTTATCAAGGGTGGGCCATAGACCTCCTTCTCAAACTTGTCTTGGTTTTCCTGAACCCACTTCCAAGCTGTAGCAGTATCTCTGGAATACTGTGCAATCTTATTGATCTGTTTCCCAGCTTGACTATCAAAGTCGGCGAGAGCCTGCTTTGCTCTGTCTTGTTCGGCTCGTAAATCTCGTCCTTTGACTTTAAGCGCCTCTCTGCTTTGTTCGAGCTCCGTTACTGTTGCTTTGATGGCTCTGATGTCCTGCTCGATTGCTCTCTGGGTGAAAAGTCAGTAAGGATCTATATAGGAGTCAATGAATTGGGCACTCACGATGTTTTGGTTGTATTCAGTGGAATTGAACTCTATTGCAGGTTCTCGCAGGCGGGCTTCAAGGTCAATTATGGTCCTTTTGACCTTTGCGAGATCTTTCTTGCGTTTGTCCTCAGCCTCTAGAATAACTTTGATTCTCCGATCACAATCCCCAATTTTCTCGTCCCAGTCATCCACTTTTGTCAGGAGACCTTCGGCCTCTGCTTCTGCATGTTGTAAGTTCTTCCTGCGGTTGGACACAATCTTGGCTAGCTCCTTCTCCAACGAATCCTTTTCGTTAACCAACCGCAAAGTCGGTTCGACCTGGCTTTCCAAAGTACGATATCGCTTGGTTGCTTCTATCTTCTCTTCCTTGCATTCCTGATGTCGAAGACGTGCGTCTCTGTATTCTACAAAAGGTATACTATTCTTTAGTTTTTCTAAGTCTTTCTCAATCTGAATCCGCTCTTCGAGTCGTTCCATTTCCGGCCGCAGCCCCGCCTGTCGTTTTTCAAGATTCATCAACTGTTCCTTGTCTTGTTCAAGCTGCATTTGTCTCGATTTCTCTTCTCTCCTCAAATTCTTAAGTTCATCATGCCAGTCCAGCATCTCTTGCGCGGCGACTGCCCTTTGTGTGTGATGGAGAAGTTCGACGGGCGTTAATGCTGCAAATTCGGAGACTTTATCTTGCGGCAAGAACTGACAAAGATTATCAATTTGAATGCTGAATCCCTTGACCAAAGCTAGAACATTTTTGTGACTTGTCTTCTTGTTATTTATCCAGAACTCGCAATTATTCCCATCTTTGATGATTCGAGTTTTGATGATATGGTTTTCGCGCTCGTTGCTTCTCTTCTGAAGTTCAATTTCAATAAAAGCATCCCGTGAACCATGTTTGACAAATTCTCCCACTTTATCCGCCCGACCAAGGTTTTTTGGCGAAGAACCCAACCCCAAGCAGAGGGCGCAAACCACGGAGCTCTTACCAGTACCATTTGGGCCGATTACCATGTTCAAGTTTGAGCCAGGGAAGAACTCGGCGCTCTCGTAGGTAACGAAATTATTGAGCTTAACCCGAACTATAGCGCCTGGAGCAAATTTGCCGCGTTCGGATACGATTGTAGGAGTGCCGGGGACCCTTCCGACATGTTGTCTGTCAACTTCTTCTCCCGAAGATGGAGAAGCATCGGGCTCAAGAGTTCTTTCTTCGGATTCGTAATGTATGGTACGTGGTCGTTTCGCAGGTCGGGTTGGTATAGTATTTTGTGAACTTTCATCACCATCGACTTCCTCCCTCGACCGACGCACACGAGATGGCATTTGCGGTGCCATGTTAATGATTCAAGATCTAAGCAATTGTTGTAAAGTCAATCAAACCTATGAAAAGATATGCTAACGTGCTTGAACTTATGTCATTTTCAGGGTACCGATGGATGATGAATGGAGTGCATTAACTAATTCAATTAAAGGACCGCAGTTTGCGTAAGACGCGTTAAACTTTAGGAATTCGCGTTGAGCATCAATGCGCTAGTACTGTAAAGTGTAGCGTATCTGGATTACCCCACCATTTGTAGTTGATCAGCTGATTTCGCATTTCCAACTTCACCTCAACAACACTTCAACTTCTCTTACATTTCTCAACTAATTGTACTTCTCTCCCCTGTCAGAATTATAATTGTACTTGATACGAGAACGAATGAGATGATATATTAGGCCACAAAGCCAGCTGTCTAATCATGTGGAATAGATAGTGTTCGAGAATCATGGTCCTGCGTATACATTCTTAGTGAAGTAACTGGGAGATACAGAGAATACAGTGGACCTTCTCTCCCTTTTCCCCTTCTCTATAAACGAAACAAGAAGTCTGTGTATATCACAAAGCCAACTGTTTAGCTCTCTGTAACAGATACTGCTAACAGTCACAGGCTCCCAATTTCACTGAACTAGATGTGCGTCGACGAGGAGATAAGGCGGACGCGCTTTCTCTTGCATTCTGTATAGCTACCTACCTACATGTATTGCAAGGCAAGCTTGCATTGAATTAAAGGATTATTGGAGTCTTCCTTATAATTCATAGCATAGATGTTCTGGAACTGAAACCCGTCTACTTAGATATCTACTTATGTTTCATATTCATTGAAATATCCGTTCATTTCACAATAAGTTGTCTCGAATTATACAAGTGTCTTATTATCTTGAGATGCTAGGTACGCATCGTGGATGTGACCATGAGTTGAGAATGAACTCTCAATAACCCTGTAGTCTAGATGGCCAGAAATTGTAGATGCTTTGCAATCATATCATCTGAGTTTATACACTTTCTAATGAATGATTGTTAGATGACAGTCCAAGTCAAGGAATCTCAAAAGTACTCTAATATAGAAAGTGTCGTAGCCGAGCCAATGGTCATCCTTCCAAGGCTGATATTTGCATTCCTCTCTCAATTTTGGTTGGCATGCAATTGCGGGGAATTTTGAGTGTAAACAAAATATCAACATGATCAAAACTTCACCATAGTAACTGCAATTTGGCAATCCCAATTTTTCTTGAGTATTGTTTTTCGCCTTGAAGACTTCTTCGACAAGTTCCTATTTGACTTCCTTTAATACGATATTAATTCAAACCTTCACTTCGATTCGCTCCTTCTCTGTGCATCGACACGATACAATCTGACTTCTTAGACGATAAGCTCTTCAAACACAAATATCCTTTCAAGAAGATCAAATCTTGTAACTTGGTGAGTTTACTAATTTTCCTCCTGCAACTCAAGATAAAGCATTTTGATTTGACCACGATGGAAGGCTAATCAAAAATTTCTAGAGCTTTTGAGCGCTTCATTTTTGGCACATTCGTTACCACCGACACTCGTTTCTTCACATCACTATGCCATTTTAAGTTCTGCTTTGGGACTCTCAAGTGCCGTAGTTGAATAGTACTTGAACAGTATTATCCCACGTCCTGCAGTACAGCAGGAGGGTTGATCAACATTTAAGTGGGCACGGGGAATTTCAAAAAATTGCAATCAGATACAGAAGATTATCATAACAATGAGTGCACAACACGCGCGACCGCCAAGTCGACGACCTCTAGGAGAAGCAACTCGACGAGTCAATAATAATCAACCGAGTACCACCAAACTGCAATTAAAATCTACATCAACAAATCATGATAGTTTACGACAAGATGGTTTGCTGCAAGTTTACAACCAGGCTTCTGCTTCTCCAGGCGAACAATACTCATATCTTGACAATGCTCGAATACCCTCTCCTGTCTCTAATGTCGTCAACCCTAGGCTATCTGCTATATCAAAAGAAGCTGCGACGGATTCAAAAAGAAGCTCACAGATTTCGACCGCATCTTCCGCTACATCTGATGGTAAAAATCTGAAGAAATTTATTGGTCCTTGGAAGCTGGGTAAGACTTTGGGCGAGGGTGCAACAGCACGAGTACGCCTTGCAAAGAACAGGAATACACAACAAATGGCGGCTATCAAAATCGTCCAAAAGAGAAATGCCCAAATGTCCCAGGCGGGAAGTCTTGCAAACTTGGAACGCTTGGATCCGCTACATGATGAAAGCGATGGAGTGCGAAGGATGCCTGTAGGCATTGAACGAGAGGTGGCAATTATGAAGCTTATTCAACACCCAAATATCATGAAGATTTACGACATTTGGGAAAACCGCACTGAAATGTAAGTCATATTCTAAATTCAAAGCAACTCTAGGTAGTCTCTAACAGTCAGTAGCTATTTGGTTCTTGAATATGTTGACAATGGCGAGCTTTTTGCCCAAATCGCAAACAGCGGAAGGCTGGACGAAGAGACTGCAATGAAGTATTTTCGACAACTTTTGAGTGCTCTAGGGTACTGCCACTCATACAATATCTGCCATAGAGATTTAAAACCGGAAAACATTCTAATTTCAAGCACTGGAGATATAAAAGTTGCAGATTTTGGAATGGCTGCGCTGCATCAAGGTGCAGATCATAAATTAAGAACTTCTTGTGGAAGCCCGCATTATGCTGCACCAGAACTTATTGGTGGATTCAAATATCGGGGAGACAAGGTCGATATATGGAGTATGGGTGTGATTCTCTATGCCAGCTTATGTGGACGACTGCCATTTGATGTTGAGGGTGTCGGTAATGATAGGGCACGTCTCAATCCACTACTCAGCAAAATCCAAAAAGGGGAGTATGAAGTGGCTCCAGAATTCACTAAAGAAGCAGCAAATCTGATTTCCAGAATATTGCAAGTGAATCCCAAAGAGAGAATCACGCTTAATCAGATCTGGAAGCACCCCGTGGTGAGAAAGTACGACTATTTGGACAATCTCGGTAGCGGCCAAAGCATCCCATTCCTTAGTCTGAATGACTGTGCGCGGCCAGTGTCACGCCGAAGTGATATTGACAAGGATTTACTGAGGCAGCTGTGTTCTATGTGGCATGCATACTCCGAAGAACAGCTCATAGAGACACTGTTAAGTGAAAAGTGGGTGATTTCGTTGATTCTGCATCTATTACATATATACTAATAACAAGATAGACCCAACGAATAGAAGCGCTTCTATACTCTGCTATTGAAATATAGAAATTCTCAACTTGAAGACTACGAGCCTGACCTAAATTATTCCAACAGTGACTACCATCATATCAGACCCTCGACACTGACAAAGACATATTCTACCTGTCACTTTCCACCACAGACAGGAAGCAGTCATCATCGCCAACAAGCTTCCAGATTTACTGTAGTTAGTAACAGGTCCGAGCACACTTACGATCCTTTCAATGCTTCAAGACCACAGCACCTTGATTCACTCAGGTCCGATGATCAGATCAAGGTCACTGTCCATGCTCCTCAGAACGAAGAACATGGCCGGTACCGCCAGCCCTCTCGAATGTCAACATCAAGGTCTGCAAGTGATCGGGGCAGGTTACATAAGCCAATATCTCGAGTTTATGCCTCTCGCAGTTCACTTGCAAGCTCTACTCTAAGTCGAGGAAGTGCTCCTTTCCGTGCCACCGTTGGACATAAACGTGGTGTAGAGTTCTCACACATTAGGAGGCGATCATTTAGTAGTCAAAAGATTATGTCTATTAATGGTCCATTAGAGCCCGCGGGAGAGCAAGCAGCAGGAGCTAATGAGACAACCTCTCTACGACCTGTAATTGAACATTCTAGCTCAACACGTTACATCAGATCGAAAAAGCCACAAGTAGGAAGCACAAAGGTTACTACTACCGTCATACAAAAATCCGGACGGGGCAGTCTAATATGGAAAGATGACGTCCGACAATTGAGCAGTAGCTTGGCCAAAGACTGCGATGAAGCGTTCAACAGAACATCAGTCGTTTCTTCAACTAATTCCCTGAACAAATCTCGATTTTCAGGAACTTCAAGCGTTGCTTCTCGCGGTCCTTCGCCCATGCTTAATTCGCCAGCAAAAAGTCAAACACTCAGACACGGATCTTTCGACTCACGACCACTACCTCCGCCACCTGCTAGATCGGATTCTGTCAAAAGGGAATTGTTAGAAGCACGCAAGCAGGCTACACTTCGCATGGCATCCGGAGAAGATTCCCCTGGATATATTGATCGTATGGTATCACATATTGATCGTCTAATACTACCTCCATCTACATCCCCGTTGCTTCCACGCCAGGATCGCCGCGCAGTTTCTGCACCTGCGGAAACGAAACAGAAGAATTATGCCCGGCCATTGCCTGCGATTAATGAGGCGTATGGAGATGAACTATCTCCCCGGAAAGCCGAATCTGATCGTATCGCATCAGCTCCTGAAGCTCGTACATTGAAAAAGAACTCTAAATTTTTCAATGAAAGAGAAACAATCCGGGTGGTCAATGCTTCCGCAGCATCTTTTAGCCCTGTTAAAGCTCCAGCACCTCTTACTATTAGGAAAAAAAGCTCACAAGGCGGTCAAACAAAGGGGCAATCCGGGCCAGAATCTTTCGAAAATTCTCTCAAGAACCAATCGTCTGGGCAGGGACTACGCCACCAATATCATGCTAACTCCAAGGCAGATATAGGACCAGAATTGTCTCGTATTGATGAAGACTCCAACTTGAACGACCCATATGCTCAGGATAGTAACGCAGGAACCATATTGAAAAAACGATCAGGTTGGTTTAGGCGCAATTCCAAGGCCAGTGACGAAGGCGAATCTAGAAGTTCATCGATTGTGGGAAATGAAACTCTGTTGTCACAGTCATCAAGCAAGAGTGGTGGTCGAAAGTCAGAACCAGAAGATTTTCTACTGCTGCCACCGACAAAGAAGAAGGGATCCATTCTTGGTAGGCTGTTCAAGAAGAAACTACCAAAAACCGGCATGACCGTTGCTAGTAAGTAAAAGTTTAATCGTTTGATGATGATGATACTAACATGTCGACAGCACATGATATGTTCGACGAGGATATGAGTATTCAAGATTCTATTGCAGATTCTCGACAACAAAGTCGCCAAAACCGTATGCATCAGGCCACGCCAGCACGTCAGATCGAGCCCCAACAAAACTGGCTAGCCAAGTTATTCCATGTAAAGCCCGCTTCGAAATTTATCTGCTTCTCCGTGTCGAGACGTACAGCAAGATTAGAGGTTGCCAAGGTGCTCAAAGACTGGAAAAGATATGGCATTAAAGATGTTCAGGTTGACAAGCAGAGGAATATTGTCTTTGGCAAAGTCGGCGCAGAAAACTGTAAGTCTTGCTTGTGAGTTCTCTACAACATTTTACTGATATCAAATAGTTCTAAACTTAAAAGAGGTCTCATTCGCCGCTGAGATATTGACTGTTTTCGAACATCTGGACCGTGGCAGAAAGATAAATCTCGCTGTAGCACGAATAACGCAGGAAAGAGGTGCGGCAAGCAGCTTTCATAAAGTTGTAGAGACCTTAGATTCCGTCTTACAAGTTCGTGGAGTTCTCGTCATGGATGAAGAAAAGAAGAGAATGATGGTGAGAACAGTAAACTCGATGATAACCGACACCGTTATTTCTTAAGCCTAAGCTCATGGCATCTCCCAATTTTCGATGTTTCGTATCGTTAATACCCCCAATTTGGACATTTACGTATGGGGATGTATCTCTCTACACCTCACTCAAGATTGGACACACTCGAAATCCTGGTTTACCACATGGCAGTATTTGGATGATACCTGCTCTTTTTTGTAGATATACTATGTTCAGTATAGTGAGTTTCTTTGGTATTTTCATAGAGTGGTGGATAATTGAGTTGCGTTGCATGAAGGAGTTGTAAAAAGTAACTTAATATTCTTCACAACAAAAGAAAAGGGGTAGAAACTATGATAGACGGAGGTCAAAAGGCGGTCCGAGTTTATTAACAAAGAGAGATGAGAGAACGTTGTAGATTGTAGATTTTCTTTTACTTCCGAATAGGGAAAATGGGTTCTTTTCACTCGTGTACTTAGGAAATCCGAAATTCTTTAATTCATGTTGATAGATCTCTATGATGATACTTTTGGTGATGTGATTTGTATAGCTGGTATATCATGGTAAAATTCTTCCATGGTACTTGCGGAAATTTTTTCCTGCCGAACAAGGTCCATCTGCTCGCCTGTTGAGTAGATGATGGTGAAACGTTTCGATCGAAGGGGAATGAGAAGTGCAGTGGTTGACTCGCATGTATATCTAGGTAGTTGTGAAGAGATGAATTAATGAATGAATGAATGGATGGAGGAATGGAAGAATGAAGAAATTGACAGACATCGTATTAGTATCACAAAATCTCATACTAACCTAGAAGTTCTACAAAGTACACAGACGTATATATTCACAATCAAGACGTCTTGCGCTTGGAAGCTCTCATTCTACGCATCCAATACATTCGACATTGGTTTACCGGAGGAGATTTGACAGATGAATCGCTTTGTGTTGTTATTAGGAGATTCCGGTGCTTATGATATGATAGAAGTGTGAAGTCGATATTGGATTTATATGTTCTCATCATGCTTCGAGCGATGCCGTGATGTGTTGTGTTGAGTTACTATCTCTCATATATACATGTATGTAATGAATGTGAATGTCAAACCCCTCCCTCACTGGGAAAGAGAGATGTTGATCATTACGGGATTGAGAATATGATAACCTAACCTATGTATATGCATGTACTTGAGTAAATATTCTTGAGAATGGAAAGTTATCTGTTTATCGATTTTCGTCTACGACGAAACTATCTTTGAGCCTCTGAGGATGTATATTTCTTCTACTAGCCGAAAAAAATAAGGGATTTTATCTCAATCATATTATTTATATATATAGTTATAGTTGGTTATATAGAGCAGAAAGTCATGGATACATACATACATACATACGATCTACAAAGGCATGCATGCTACCAAACTCCACAATCTTGCATACTACCTACGATGCTTACCTACCTACCTACCTACCTATCCAGGTATATCTATCAGATCTCCACCACGAATCTCCATACTCTAGTCAGGTTAATGCAACTAAGCCTTGTCAATACAGTTTCGAGCTTCCATCTCTATGCCATGGCGTTCCCATGCCATGGCATGGCATGGTATTCCGTCCGTTCGTCTCCGCCGGCCTAGAAAACGCCACCAAAACCACCAGAACGGTTATCACGGCATTGGGATGCATGTTTGGGGGGTTTTTGTTTGTGCCTATTCTTCTTTCTATTCGTTCGTGCATTCGTTCATTTGTGGATTGATTCGTCCTATCTAGTTAATACCTACATAGTATACTTTATGCTTTGTATTTTATACCGGAGAGGAAAGGAAAAGTCGGGAATATGGGAAAGGGGAGGCGGGGAGCGAGAGGGGAAATCGTATAGGTTAGTACATTTGTGCATTTTCTGACCCCGACATAGAATTCTTTCCATGTCATGTTATGTCATGTCAGCTCTACCCCCAAAAATTGATCCTGGGAATAGATTTCTTTCTACTCTTCGGATTACTAGTAGATGCTATATTGAGTTCTGGGGGTTGATACCTGGCAATGAAAGTTGTGGCTTGATGCTTAATGAATGCTTGATGAATGCCGCATGCATGTTTCCGCCAGTATCGTAGCGTACCGTACCTACCGTAATGTACCCCAGGACGGAACGTTTGGTGGAGCGATCGTAGCGTATGTATCGTTACATCTTGTAGGCAATCTATGTATCCATCGATTAACCTATTGCCGTGCATTTACATACCTAGGTACATACATGCACAATAAGGCTTAGTGAGAACCAATGTATCGGGATGCGGGATTGTGTTTATTATAGATATGGATGGCATGGTTGGTACTTGGTAGGTAAATACCTGTATATGAGAGGCCTGAGAATGCGAGGGCTTGTTGTGCACGTATATGTATGTGTGCCTGTATCTAGATATCTTATGTATTGTGTGTGGTATTTGCTTATGGATATTTATATATGTGTGTGTCTATCTGTCTGTCTGTCTGTCCGTGTATATTGTAAATGGAAGTTCTAGGATTCGGTCATTCTTTTTGCTTTGAGGAGGGAGAGGAAAGAGTTTGGATGGATGAATGCCGCGACTATGAAATCATAACATCTATCTCCTCCTTCCCTACCTCCTTCAACTGTCTCATTCTCATCCACAAACACAGAAAATTCCATTGCAGAAATATAACATGTTGTATATACTATCATAATACAATATACGGACCGTACAATATATCATAACATCTTCCCTCCTCCAACTCTAACAATCATCTAACCTTCAAACTCTAAAATACCCAAGCTCAGTATTTCAATAACCTAAAATATTATTGGAGTGAAGAAAACAATACCTTGAAAGCTAGATAGAGACCGTCCCGCCTATCCACTTACCTATTTACCCACCATCTAAATGTACATTATGTATCTACTATCCAACCTTTCCTCCTCGAAAATATCAGAACAGCGTGGATAATACACTGCGAAGGATATATACGAAGAAAATCAATTCTTTGTAAAGGGTTAACAAGCATCCTCTCCATTCATTTCCATATTGCATCTTGCGTTCTTCTTTTCATTCGTTTTCTCATTCCTTCACATTCATATAGTTATTCCTACAATTTTTTCCCTCTTTTTCTCCCCTCCCGATTTTCCATCACGTTTCCTGTATTTCGGTAATGTGTATTCATCTCTATCTCCATCTCACTTTTCTATATCTTCGAGTTATCTACCTACCTACCTACCTACTCTACGTGCTGATAGAGTGAGTAATTGGTGATTGATGGTTGAAGATTGAAAGAAGAAGATACCCATCTATCTATCATTTATTTCTATCCCACAATACAATACAATACAATCGGATCAAATCAAATCAGATCATACATATCTACCTAGTAGTTAGGTATATAGGTATATAGGTAAATAGGTAAATACCTATGCAGTAAGCTCCACAGCAACTATTCCATTACTTACAAGTTATATCCAAAAAGAAAACGAATCTTGTGGAAGAAACCCAAGAACAGAGATCAAGAAGAGGGGAAGTAAACCCGCTCGCTTCCGTGGTACATTGCACTGTGCGGTACACATCGAGAGGAAGAAGTTTCTTCACAGCCAGCCCATTTGTCATGAACTCTCGAAAGAAAAGCAAAGGGAGAAGGGAAAAAGTTGGAAGGATTGAATCAGCTAACCCATTTATCTAGCGTCCATGTTCAAAGACTCTCATCTCAGACAATGGGCCGGGGCACTATTCAAACCATACAATCACATCGCATCGAGGAATTCGGTATCCGCAATCTATTTCACAGTTTGATTTCACAGTTTGATTTGAAAGCGATGAGGAAATTGAAAGATTTTCAGCCGTAAAAGTAAATTGGTCAAAATCTGATATCACTAGCTAGCTTGCTTCAAAAAAAAAAAATTCACTCCTCACCCCCCTTCTCCGAAATAGGTAACCGCCCCATCACCTCGCTAATGTGATAGATCAAATCCAAGTCGCAAACAAGCGTGCAAGACACACCCATCACCTATCCCCAACATCGCACACTCATTGCCACACATGGCAAGGAGGCCAAAAGAAAAGGAAGAGTAGAGAGAGAGAGAGAGAAGAAAAGTGGCATTTTTCTCTACATCATCCACCCGAATATAGAAGATAAACATACAAACAAAACGCATTCAAAGGTATTTACCGAATCCATTCCCACGCCAAAGCTCCACCCAGCCAGGTCCCATTTCGCTTCCCAATGCTATCCCATCGGAGCCAGGTACCCATTCATTTTCATCCCGCCCAAATCGAGATGCCGTACAGACACATCGACAATTCCGCAACTCCAAAACAAATACACTCTGATAAGATAATATATTCCACACCAGGGCCCACATTCTGGGAATTTTTTGGTGAGTAAAAAAAAGAGAACAGCAAAACATCTGTCAAAATGCCCACGGTTTCATGAACATGACCGAAGAGAATCACATCACAACGCCACCAACCTCATCTTCATCTTTCTTTGAGTTCTGTGTTATCCTATTCGAAAGAAGATGTCCGCCCAACCATACAGTGTAATTTATACCCCACATCACCCTCATCCCTAACCATCCAATCCAACCCTATAACCTCCAGATAGATTCCAAACGCCCATATTCTTTAGTCAAGGCGCCGAAAGAATACCCAATCACCGACCTAGGCTTGCACATCGGTTTGCGTTTATAGTGTGTGCTTGCCATCTCGTCGAAACTTGCATTTCAACAAAAGAAAAGAAATCGAAAAGTCATGAGAATAGATTGTCACGTTCTTATGACAATTCCTTCTTTTCCATCTCTGGGCTCTCGCCGTTGGTAGAATCACTTAAAATTTCAGATTTATCGACAGGCGATTGAGAACCTCCATTGGTGTTCGTAGTGCCGTTTGCAGCCTTTGTTCCGCAGCCTTTGACGAGTATGTGTCTCTGAGTTGGAGTTAGTCTATAATCAAGGATAAAGGTATTGAAAAAGGGTAGAGTGAATACGAACCTTCAATGCATCTTTTCTCGAGAAACTTTTTTCACAATGACCGCATGGGAATGGCTTCACAGATAAATGGATACGTTTATGACGTTTCAGATCGTGGTTGCGGTTGAAAGATTGCGGACACTGATCGCATTTAAATGGACGGTCATTTTGAGGCATATGTTGAGGATGATGACTGCCATACATTGGTCCAGGCATTTGTTGAGGGTATCCCATATTGCCCATTCCGCCAAGGAGTGACATTTGACTACCAGGTTGGTGGACATTCGACATAATAGGTGCGGCTAAGGTGGGGAGATTGTAATGTGGGTATGAAGGACGGGAAGGATATCCTTGGTGAGGTGCGCCCATGGAAGAATGCGAGTGATGAGTTTGGATGGGAGAAATGCGGTTAGAAGGGGCGGAGGAGGTATTGGGAGAATGTTGTGTGGGTGATTGTTGGGCATAGGCGGGGAAATTCGATTGTTGAGGGGTAGATGAGGGGGGATAGTAGTTTGGAGTTGGGGGTGCTCGTCCGCCATAACTATCGGGAGCTGGCACGTTGCCCTGTTGGGATGCTTGAGAGGAGGATTGATGAAGATTCATGAGATTGTGACTGGTCATATGTTGCTGCTGGGAATTCTGTGGTGCAAGAGTGGGGAGATTTTGTTGTTGTCCACCTGAACCAGACATTGGGACTCCGGTAGAGAAGGGAGGAAGACTCTCAAAGGTAGGTGGTGGCAGTCCCTCTGATGAGGTGGGAGAATGGGGAATTCGCGACCCTGGATAGCTACTCATGGAGGGCGAATATAGTGGCCTACTCATGTAACTTTGTTGTTGTTGCTGAGCATAAGGCGCACTCATCGGTGGCGCAGAACTAAACGTAAAGTTGTTTCCGGATTGAGTATTTGGCCAGAAAGCCGAAGGCTGATAGGGAGGTACGCCGGCGGTCGAACTACCCGATCTACCACTGTTGACGCTGGACGCAAGAGGGCTTAAGCCGTCATGCGAAACGCCAGCTGGAGGCGTTAATATATTGCTGGCGACAGCAGGAACAGGCTGGGAAGAACTGTTTGTGGTTCCGTGAATATAGTTGTTGGATTGTTGTTGATATTTGTGATGGTGCATTCCAAGGGGTTCTGGAGGGGGAAGTTGGAAGTTGGGAAGATTGGATGCGGCGGGCCGGCGAGCTGTAAAGCTGGCGGTCTCCATGGTAATCGTGGTAGATTATTGGAAAGTCCACGGTGCAGGATTTGAAATGATGATGGCTCCTTGCTTTTGCTCTGGATCGCCAAATTCACGTTGTCGCGTGTAAAAAAGTATTTGGTTCAGACAGGTAGATGCACAACCGAGGCGAGGGAACGAGGGAACAAGTAGTTAAAAACGGGGAGTGGGGATATTTCCCTTCTTTTCTAACTTGTTTTTCTTTGCTTGTGATCGTGAAAGTGATGGTGATTGTGATAGAGCAAGAGGAATAGAATCGAGTAAAATGAAGAAACAAAAGATTACTTTGAGTCAAAGTCCTATCTTGATCTTTTTGAATATCTTAGGGAACCCGTTGATTTTGAATGTATGGATGGATTGGACCCAAAAAGACGGTGGAATATTGGAGGGGAGGAGATCAAGAGATCAGTCAAATATCGTAGGTTCGTTAGGGTTTTGGGTAGTGTATTTACTGGAATGGAGAATGTGGAGTTGTCGATCACCTGGATGGCGGCCGGGGAGGCGTCTGCTTGATTTATGTAGGTTATTAGGCCTGGGAAATGGTCTGTGCTTATGGAGTAGTGTGGTGTGTAGTGTATGGACTTTCGTAGGGTAGTTGAAGTGTGGGTTGCAGATGCGTTTGGCTGGATCTTTCTTGGTCAGAGCTGGAGGGGTGAAGCAATCCTTTTAATGGTTGTCTAATGCTTGCTTGCTTGATTCGATTTGATTTGATCTTCCTGGGCGACCTCGTGGTAAAGGGAATACCGCTTAGCGTAGGGACGAGGAATGGTTTGGATCAAGTGAGTGAGCGAGTGAGTGAATAGATCAATAATAAATCAATCAAAGTCGCTTGGTAAATCGGACATAGATCATGGATTGGGGAAATGTAGTTATATATAAATAAATCGACTGTATTGTTTTGTATTGGGCACGTATAATCCAATACAATATATCAAATAAATATAACAATATCAACTAGATGTTGAGCTCGCTGGCCGAATGGTAAAAGTAAAATGGTAAGGGGAAGCGCACTAGTATAAGGCTAGAGTAGCTCCCAGGAGTCCCAGCTTATTGCAGGAATAAGAGCAAAAGTAAAAATAAAATAAAAGAGAGTTTCGCGGTCTGGGGCAATTAGATTAATTTAGTGTCATATGGCTGGGTACCTCCGAGCTCTTGGGATCTAATAAGGCTAAGTGATAACAAGTGTGCTCAAGAAAATATTACACTAGATTGAAAAAAGACATGGGGTCCTGCAACTGCGATTGATTGGGACCGAGAGTCCATGGAGCAAGGGATGTGGTAAGGATCGAGGGTTGAAAGGTTTAGATGTTAGATGTTTACTCGCAGGTGCTTAAGGGTTGTTGAGTGGGAGGAGTAGTAATAGTAGTAAAGTAGTAAAGTAGTAAAGTAGTATGCGGAGTAGTTTTGGAGATTGGGCGAAGCTTCAAGGTTTCAGGTTATTGTTTCTCGATGGAGAGTAGTTCAAAGAATAATGGGAGTGATAGGATTCTGTTCTAGTATAGTGTGATATTGATTTGATTTTCAAATCTTTGCTGGATTCTATTGGTTAGCGATGGAGTGATTTGCTTGATATGACAGATTCGCTGATCGATCGTTGGTACCGACTGGTTTATGTGCAATCCAAGTAGGTAGTCTTTGATGTATTTGCTCTGTTAGGTTGCTGCTTGTTGCTGATCCGGTTCCTTTCGATATTGATCCCATATGCGATGTCCAGCTGTATGTAGGATGTGTATGTACTGCCGTCCAAATATGCGGAAGAGCAACAGACTCACAGGTAGATCGGACGAGTAGGCACGCTGGATCCAAGATGAGATCGATTGAAGGAGTTTGTAACATATCATTTGAGGAAGTGACATTGGGTTGAATTCTTAGATCTCAGATAATATGATGGATGGAATTATCAACCTAGCATTGTAACTGCATGTCTGATGAATATAGGAACGATGGATTGGGGATCAGATCATTCTTTTCGCTTCGACTCGACTCGCCTCGTCTTTCTCTACTTTGTTCAACAGCAGCTCGTGAATTGGAGTTGGACCCGAATTTCGACAGCTGTGCTTTGCTATGTTTCTGGCATGTTCAAGACTTGCTGCTGAATAAATTTAAAGTGCTTACGTTCTTCAAAGTTGTAGAGGTATTCCAACCTAGGATGTTCGCAGTCAATATTCTACTTTCTTCTTCTTCTTGGTATTGGGATTGGTATAGGTATGGTTCATGTGTAAAATTGTATTGTATCACGATCGTACAGTTATCGAGAGAGGAGAACGCTCATTCGTTCTGATTTTGATTGGATACTATTATTTATTCATCGTATTTCTCCTTTAAGAATTAAATGTTTCCTATGTCTCTTTTCCTTCTTCTTTTTCTTTTATGCGATTAACAAGGATTGCACTTGGTAAAATATGCATCACATTGCTTTTGATCGTTTCTTCTCCTTTGTAGCTAATGAAAAGCTTGACTTTTATATCATATGATGAAAAGACGGGATAGATACTGGGAGTTCTCCGTGGAGAGCTTCAGAGACGGTATTGTATAGAATCACCAATTATCGTATGGTATTGCTGAATAGCTTCACGTTATCTATTTACTAGTCTCTATTGTCCCACTACTCTGATGGTACCCCTCGACTTCATATCAATATCCCCATACCAATAATGACCCCGTCGGCTCAAATCCACGCGATTACTGAAAAAGGTTTCGCCTGGAATAACGCAGTTCAACTCATCGTTCCCCATGCTCAATTACCAGGATTCCCCCCCAGCATTGTTTTCGGGCGTATGCGAGTATGTCCCAAAGGCGTTCTGGCTGAGCTTTTTAGCTCGGGCGGCTTGAAGCCAAGGCGTGTGTGAAAAACAGAATGAATAAGAAAAAAATAACCCTGGGAACTTGGAGGGAGAGGGGAAGAAATGCCAATGTGGTTTAACCTGCACATTTTGATTCTAATGCTCAAATTAAGGATTTCCAGACTTCTGGCTGGTGTGAGATCAAATTGGCTGTAGCTTCTTTTTTTTTGCGATGCATCTGATACGAAAAAAAATCTTGTTATTTGGGTATTATTAATGATTACTATATATTTTGAGGTGTCTAGTGATTAGCCTATCCTAGAATCCTAGAATAAGAGCGAATAGAATAGTAAGCTTGGGTGTACGAAAAGTCAATAGACTAGATAGATTGACCCTTCAAGTCGTAACATTTATTCTCCTGCATCTTATTATTCACGTCGTACACCGATTTTCCCGTCGTGCTTCTTTCTTGCTTCATCCTGTACAGCACTCGGAGAATGGGAAAAGATCTGGGCATGACCATCGGACTCGAGAAAATATGCAGCTTGTAGTTACAAGACCAGGGCCATGTATGTCAGTATCGATTGCGATGAGCTGGGATGTTTTCTGTCATATTTGGGAATTGTCGTATAAGTATGAGTATGAATATATGTATATGTGTATATGTGTATACTTTAGATCCTGTCATTTCCCAAGCGCTTCTTGAACGAATAAAAAATAAGGGTGACGTCCTCGAGTGTTTTTTTCTTGGGATAATACCAAGACAAGTTGGGTAGTTGTCAAAGACATGCGTAGTGAGTGACAAAAGAAAACATCCGAGATACTTTAAGTTTGTACTTCATTAGGATAGTGTCGTGTTCGTGTTCATTTTCGATGTTCATCGATCGTATCATTCATTATATTTCCTTCTTTTTTCCTCTCGCTCACAGTACTTGTGTTTAGTTACTACAAGTATTTGTATTTGATCCTGTCTAGAAAGTGCTCGGAAAGGAACTTACTTACTTAGGTAGGTAGGTATTTTTGGTCTAAAATATAGGTATACAATAAATCTTAGTCAAGACTCAAGACTCAAAAATCCAAAATCTAACAAGATAAAATATTTCCCTCGAGACAAAAGGAAAAGAAAAGAAAAGACCAATCTGGAATTTTGGATGCATTGACCAGGGGTCTAATTGATTGGCGTCTTTAAGCTTCGGGGACCACCCACATTGATCCTCGTTTCCATGTAAGCTTGTTTTTTATGGCTTACTCACTGCTGGGGAGGGGGGAGAAGTGTTGGAGGAGGTTGTGTGGTGTTTGAAAGAGCAAAGTAAAATGGAAACGGGTTTGGATGTGGATTTAGATTTGGATTTCATTAGATGACAGGATTCATGAATAATGAGTAGTCATCAGATCGATGATGAGTATTTTCTAGAAATTTGGGTCAGATACTGCAATCCTCTAAGTGTAGATCGTCGCTACTACATACTTTAGCATCTCACTTGATATGGTGACTCAATGACATACATCCTATTCTTATCCAATTCTTTGATCTAACTTAACAGCGATAAAAAATCCTTTGCTTCAAACCAATGAACGAAATAACCTTTCGCCTTCTCCATCTCCCCTCAAAGTACTCAGATGACCTTGCTGTGATCAGGCAGCATTTAATGATCCTGAAATACATTTCAGCTGCTCTTCTGTCGAACATCCATCAACTATATATCCCCAATATATCGAAAAGACTTGGCATACCGAGTAAACACAAATAAGTAACCCTGAAACTGTTATACTGTATTACAATCTAATGCGTGATTTTGAACTTCAGCTCAACCCGCTAAACATAGTCTTTCAGACGAGGAAATTCGAAAATTTTAGCGAGAGCATGTAAAGATACTACAGCGTAGACAACCCAAAAAGTACCAAAATATTTGATATAACTACATGATACCGTACATGATATACAGGGTCGGTGTTCAGCGATGTTCGCTCGGTGACCTTTGAAATGTTTCATAGGCTGAATCGTTTATTTTGCCTGATTGGGGCTTGGTGGGTTTGTGATGTGATAGATGGGGGGTCTAGACCGCTTGTTTGATTCTGTGTTCAAGATGTTTACAACTCGATTTCGATACTATCTTATATGAGTCTGAGCTTCGATGTGATATGAGAATGAGGTATTTACTTTGTAGATGTTCAGATAACTTTGGAATTGGAAAGAGTAGAATGTATGTGATGTATGTATATGAAAGTATGTAAGGACGGAAAACATCGGAGTGTCCTTATGAAGGTGCAGTACAGTGCCAATCAACTGAAAATGGTACCCTGCCCAAGTAGAAGTGTGCACACCATCTCGCAAAAATGTCCATACAAGGCAGGTACCACAGTAACCCCCTCCAAGATACCAACCAATAAAGGTGTTCTCGTCAACAGAAGATAGGTTTGTGGAATTCTCCAAAGGTTCTTGGGTTCTTCTGTACCACACTTCAAAACACAGTACCTGAATATCTACAACACCGGTATACGCCCAGTATTCTTCATCATTCACATGTGCACATATGAGTTCGGTAGTATTTCTCGCTATCCACTTCCACAATCATCATCCGACGGTAGAGGCGACCGAACGATCGACAGGAATAGTATGGGGGCTTCAAGTTTAATTTTGGGGTACGGTCGCTACACATCGCATCGCGGCTTACGGCTCTTCCCTATCATTACTTCGTACCCCTACGGTGGTTCCAACAGGTACAGTGGTCGTTCAATGCCGGGGTGAATGAAGGGGTAAATGAAAAAGCTAGGTGAAATCAAGTATTGATCAGCTTACCTTATTAATCCTAGAGCGAACAAGCATGTATTCGCTTTTCACTAGGGATAGAACAACGGGAAATCTCCAATTTAGATGGCGAGTAACCATTTGACCGTTGGACATTTCTCTTTACGAAGTTTTCTTCATTCATCTCGTTGTTTCAGTATGTATGTACCATACAGGTACTAAAGTACTGAAGTATCAAAATAGTAAGACGGCTTTGGCCTTCTCCATCTGAACCGGAAGTATACCTTGGAATACTGATGCCTAACGTAAAAACGCAGGAGGGGGGGAAAACTTCCCGTTTCCTCGTAGCACCAACATTCTCGAGATGTGAAGTAATCAATGTCTGAATTGATCCGATTGATCGGCTTTGCTGGCATTATATCCCACTCCCGATTATTAGTTCTCATTCTTTGGGGGAGGGTGGGTGGATGCCAACAATACCATTTCTTGAGGCAAAATGATGATATCGATGAACAGTGATAGATTCCTACTAATGACTAACTACCAATAGTAGGATGATACAAGCAGGATGATTAATTACCATTATCCTTATTCTGATTACCGTATATGAATACTTACCCTATCTTAATCCTACCCAAATCGAAAATCCTTCGACCATACCTATCTAGCCACTCTAGCAACTCTAGATTTGCTGTGGTATACACCACCAACACACCTAGAGGTTTTCAGCTTACATTCGTAACTGCAAAAACGCTTCTCCTCTACACATTCGGTAACCGGCTGTTGCATTGCAGTCTCTCACTGCATGCTTTACGTACTCTATGTATGCATGGCAAATAGAAGGGTTTGATGGAGACATAAGCGATGCCATTCATCTTGCTTTCTCTCAGCAGCCCTTCCCAGCAAAGCGGGTGTGGCATATGTGGTTTTTGAATTTTCCCACATCTGGTGGCTTTTCTACAGATACTCTGAGATACCCATGGCATGGACCTTCCAGAAGACTGACAAGGAAAAAATCGTGGGAGTGCCCGTCATGTACCACCGCATTTCGGAATCCTTTTCTGACTACATTACGATTAACCTACTACAGGATGTTTTTTTTGCGAACGTGCCTTGCCTGCCAGGTCTGCTTACACCACCCTTCCAAACTTTGAGCTCCGAAGACTTACATGAAAATCGTCTATGATTCCCTGCTAGTGATGCAGACTTTTTTCGACATTGATTGAGGAGCCGCGTACATTTCCCTACAGAAATAAGCAAGGATGTTTCTTGGCGCCAGACTCTAAACCACTGGTCAGAATTCATACGGTGGTAGTACAGGATTTGAGATTTTTCTGGCACTGTAAAAGCGCTTCAATGGCGAGATGTCGTAGACGCATCCTGGAATGCCGTGTGTACTGAATGTCAATCTGTGGACATGTTCTGGGGCAAATAAGCCTAGATGCAGATGGAGGGGTCTAATTACATACCGCTTTTCTTCGCCCCCAATAATTGGATTTTTGGACTTGTTAGGTTGCCCAAGTAGGCGTCGGATACATCGGGGATTAATGAAGAATCTGCCAGAAATAGATACATTTCCCAAGTACATTGAACACAAAATATAGCCGCTGGGTTGAGGTTACCAAGGTACCTGCTACTTATGAAATGTCATTTGCGGCTGCGAATAGTATTGGACCGGTACTACTTGACTAGTTCTGAACTTGCGAATTGGGTGATTAATATACCTATGTAATTAATATCCCGATGATATTGTCACACTCTTTCGCTGAAGGATACCTTTGTACACCTTCAGTGTGAAAGAAGGGCGAGCGAAAGCGAGAAAGAAAGCCCCCATCTACTTCCATGTCAATGTAGGGAAACCCACGTTCTTGTTATGGATGGAAATCATGAGATGCATTGGATTGACAGCTTGGTTGCGGAGGAAAGGCTGAAAGGACAAGACACTGACAGATGCACATGGTCACTGTGACGCCCCAAGGTTCAGCGTCGTTGTATTTTATTTCAACATGTTCTAGATACACTAGCACCGTCCTGTAAAGTTATGAAATCCATCCTATGACACTTTGTCAACATAAAGTAACACATTCCAAATGGGTCATGCATTCAAAGGAAAATGCCGGTCTCATATTTCAAATGGAACGCCAAAAGTCAGCCGCACCGTGTATACTTGCAGAGGGCGGTGGAAAGCCTTCCGGAACACCTGGCAGTGATGGGATGGGCTGATAACGGTGAAATATACATGATAGTGGGTGTAATATGCTACTTGCTTCAAGGAGGAATCGGAAGTCAGGATTTTCATCCGACACGCATCATCCGACACGCATCGTCCCATTTCAAGGCCCCGACTCATCTACTCCCTACTGTTTATTAGAAGTGGGAATTTGGTTCGGAAGGGCAAGCACGAAATGCATACGTCTGAGCTTGCTACTTGATGGACCCCGTGAGTTCAGCGGGTGGAATGATCATACATTCCTTCTATAGAACACCTTGTGACATGAAAAATAGCCTCAAGTTTGTGGCTACACCATTCTTTGGATGTCTACTAGAGTATATCCGGAACACCATCGTTGACATTGCGCAAGACCAGTCTTGCAATAGAGCCAAGAATAGTAGGATGAGAGATGCGACAAACCATCTCTTTCGAGCGACTGACTTATGATCTTGCTAGTAGCTACCTGAAGGGGAAAAAAGCAAAATCCAATGTGCGCAGTGAGCTGCAGGCTGTTTCGTCTCGTATGATTAATTACGATGTTGCCCATATGGTAAGTGAGCTCAGAGCAAACGTTCAAGCACTCGAGACTAACAATTTGCAAGGAAGATGTCAACACTTGTTCCTTCTGGTTATGCCGAAAAGACACTCGGTTTAAAGAAAATTTTCGATCTTTATCAAATAGTGAATGATGCCATCGATCACTTCACACTACGCGTCCAATCCCCTCAACTCAGACCGTCTATCGCTTTCGTAGTGAAGGGTTTTCCTTTTGGGCACGCCACCTCAACATCTAACGAAACCGCCAAACAAGACTGGAATAAACAGTGCGGTAAACTACCGCCTCATCCAGACTGTTGGAACACGAAAGAGTATTCTTATCATTGATTGGTCACTGGGAACGGCAGACGGAAAATTCCCATATCGATGGAAAAAGTGTATTTATTGGCTTTATATCCAAGCGCTCCTCGACGTGCCAAACTATTATGCTAACGCGGAAAATTTCAGAACGTGTATCATTATGCCCAACTAGCAATTTCCATCAAATATTGAAGATTCACCAACAAGGCCGATGCTAACTCCCAAATCGATATGTCTCCGAACCGTTTTGCTGCAAAACATGGAACTACATACCCTCTACCCATGTAATTTCAGCTCGACTCCCCCAGTCAGCGTCTCTCGTGTCTTCGACAATTCATCCACTGTTCCGGTACACTTACTATTGACTAGCACAGGCACAAAAAGCCTATTAACCGGTAGATGGCTGTTTTTGGCATTAGAAGACTTTCGGCGTGGCCGCTAGCTAGAAAGAATATGGTATCATGTGTGCATCAACTTGACATTACCCCAATATTCCCACCCACGTCCACTTTCTTCTCTTAAACATTCTGCTATGTCCTTGCACTGCCCCGTGTTAAAAAGCATGTGCGGTGTCTATATGCACGCTTGAGAGTATTTGTACTTAGTCTCAAAATAGCGCTGCCAACTAAAAAGCCTATCGAAAACGCCGAATACACAAAAAAACCCCGAACAAGACACAATCTGGAGAAAGCCCAAGCTTACTAGTGTAGGTCGTTCGCTTCCTTTTCCTTATCCCTTCAATATTTACGCTTTCGAAAGTAAATTTCATGCATGCACCGTGCAGATAGTCCGGGTCTAGATCTCAGTAGATCCATCGGCAGCTCTGAATCAGTGTCGGGACTTCGCCTCCCCTGGTCTCTCGCACATGGATTTTCCTCACAAAATCCACTGTCAACGTGGTGAGATCTAGATTATCGAACCATTAGGTTGGATTATTAACAGTACCCATCTTCTATTTTCTTCTTCTTACGGTTGCCTCCGGAGCTAGCATCGTTCTCAACAATCCAGAGCGTCGTGCACTAAAGTCGGTGTTAGAATCTCAGGCTAGACTTGCATCCCTATTAATCCCAGCGAAAGCTAAATGCCCAAAAAGTATTTGAATTGACAAGCCCGCAGTGCGTGCGTGTTTTTTAGGTTGAGCTATTAGTGTATTTGTTTCTAATACATGACGGCCGGGGAGCAGAGTCTGAACGCACGAACATACGCTAACAGCCAGATTGCTGGGAATTGATGTGCATAGTATGTCATGGGGCAGTCCGAGGTAGTGCAATTAATAGTTACTCGTGAGGGCAATACTCTGTCGTTATTTGCCCATGATACGAGATGATAAGCAACGATTATTAATTGTGCAAGAATTGAATTTCTTGTTTTGTCATATATATATATATAAAAGTGTCGTTCTAGTAACATTAACGGGTATGAAAGAAAAAACTAGGGTGCGAATGCGGATGAGCTATGAATCCTATCCACTGTACGGAGTCGCGGACCTCACTCGAAGATAAAATCCACCCTCATCAATCCAATGGAACCGATGGACTTGGAGAAAGTAGAAGTGGTAGATTGATGTCGTTGTACTCCTTCTTTCCTGGCTCCCTAAAGGGATTTACAAAGTATTGAGCAAATTAATCTAAGCTCATTTCGCTGCGTTCCCAACTCTGTCTCCTATCAAATTATTCATCCCAATAACAATCATATACCGCTCAAATATCAATACCAATCAGATAAATGCAGATTTCACTATTCATTTTAAATCTCATTCCTGACTTCTATGTATCTGAAAGCGATGATTCCTTGAATGCGCTACTGATATCTTTTCTTATGTAGCACCATCTATCTGGATGAAAAAAATGGCACGTCATGAAAACACTCTCTCTCACTGTCTCTCTTGCTCTCTCGCTCTCCTTTCGTCAGATAGAATTAAGTTTTCAATATTTTGAGCTTCTCGGTCATCTTGAAGTACACATGATGAAGGGGGTTTCTTAGGTTAAGTACAGGAGAGATAAATGCTTTTTTGATTTCGCTTGCCGAGAATTTCACCGTTTTCAAAAATTCAGGCACTCATATAACATACAATCAAAGCAAAGGCATACATGGAAATACTCAAACGTTATATTATCCATCTTGATTCAACTACCGACAGTCTTTGAGACTCAGATTTCTGCACTTTCTGCGCGGAATAGGCTTTATTGGGCTTTATAATGATGGGATTGAAATGATGAGGATTCTACAAGTTGTAGTTTGGTTGGTAGAAGGGGATGGCGTGTTAAAGCCTTCGTACTTAGTTTCGTTTCTAGGCATTGAATGAAGAGGAGAGAGTGAGAGGGAAATGTTAAGGTAATTCAGTTACTTTCAGTATGCTCTGTTTGCCGAAGGATGTTATAGCGAAGGCAGGTCCTATTATAAGTGAGGCTACATTGAAGTTTCAAGACAGGAGCGTTTACAAAATTATGCCTGGGGTTATAGGGAGTCCAAATACGGAGGATGGAGTATCATTTTTTGTATGAAGATATATCTCGTGGCTCAATGGAAGAAGATACTGGCGTTCGACTAATGAGCCTATCTGATATTGGAAGGAAATAATTGTTCGTTAAAAAATATGCTTTATCTATCTATCTCTTATTCGCCGTTGTAGACCGAATCTTTAATTTTCCACTTTGAGAGAGAAGTTGCAATTTATATCCATTGATCTGTCACGATACAATTCTTCATCCTCGCAAACCCATCAAATTAAAAAGTATCCATCAGTCATTGCATTTCGCCTCATTTAACATCACAGTCATGAACTCCCTTCCACCAAATCAATTTAAGATATACGGTCTGTGGTAGCCAGTTTATATTCCGGACACCATTCATCCAAGCTCATCATGTGTTGCTGAATGTATCTTGTAGGTTGATGGAGACCTGTTTGGCTCGAGTATCAGTTTCTATACTTGTTCTTGCATCCAACAGATAATAAGAAATCGAGATCACAAAAAGCGAAAAAGAAAAAGGGGAATCGGTACCTAAAGGATGAGGATGATCAATCGTCTCCACTGCAAATGTTCTTGCAATCTCCATACTCGGCAGATTAATCCCATCTTCAATACCCTCTTCAAACTCTCGATCTTGTAGATCCTTAAACCTAAGACCATCACACATTCATTAGCCTCATATGCACCATCTCTCCAGCCCAACACCACCAAAACTTACCTAGCATAGAACCACTGATCCTCCGCCGGATGCGGATTATCACTATATTTCCACTCATCCAACACCCTCAAGATAGTCTTCCTACTCCTCATACTCAAACCTCCATTATAGCCCTGCCCAAACTTCGGTTCTATAGGCGCACCAATCAAATCATATTCCATGAAATCATCTACACTCCTCGCCGCATTGGCACACAACATGCTATCCGACTGGAACAGCAAGATATGTTCCGCCGGCGCCAGATCCTCCCACAACCAACGGGTCGTCAGAAACGCAGATACGGAGTCCCAGTTGTAGAACCAGGTGCCGGGAGCAAGAGAGCGCACGATGATCCGGCCCGAGTGCTGGTGTCGAAGGAGCGCGGCAGAGGTAGAGAAGGATCCGAAGTTCTCTGCGGATGTGTAGATGATGAGGGGCCAGGTCGGTCCTAGGACGGCGCTGAAATGGAGAATTAGAGGAATAATGTTGCCTGAGCGTCGGGTTTCGATTATGACGGCTACTTTGTTGCTGGTTGTTATATTTGCTATTGGGGGCTGGGGCTTTGCTCCGAGGTCTTCTGATGAGGGTGTCAATGAGATATCATTATGAGCTACATGAGTTGAGTTATCGGCCCCAAAGCTGACACTCCATACATTGCCATCATTTCTCGAGTGCTCGATAGCAGTCCGTACAAACAAAATGAAAATCGTGAGATAGATGACTGGAAATAGCAGTTTTCGCGGTTTGGCCTTGAGGAAGTTTTCTTTGGCCGTGCTGATGTTGTAATTACCCAGCATAGCTGTCCCGAATTATGTAAATGAAGATGAAGATACGAGCAGCTCCTGAGATTTTTAATTGTATAAATTGAGGTTCGTCTCCCCTATTCTAGGGATGATGTGCTTGAAATACGCCATGCCGCATTCAGAATTTGCTTTTTCTCCAAATTCAGAAATATGTGTATCTGAAACATTTTCATATGAGGCTTTCAGTAAATGTGATAATGATAATGATAAACCTGGATTTGGACCCCTTACTGCTGTTAGGAATAAGTAACTCCCTCATTCTTCTTCTTGATACGCATCAAAGACAGCACACTTGGAAGTTATCCCAAACAAAAAAGACTATCATTTCCAGATATCAATTTTCTTCACCCATTTTCTCTTTCTTTTCCACATTTATCAAACGAGACTTTTCAAAGTGTCTCTCAGTATGCCTTTCAAACCTCAGTTTGGAAATATATGTTCTTCTCGCATTTGGCTTCATTTTTGCCGGGTTTGAAATCTTTCGCAACATTCATCGTTTTCGTCGATCCCGCAAGTGATTTTTTCCCGAGAACAGAGCGTGTACTTACACATCAACCACCACTTTTCTGCAAAAAGCCAAAAGGTTTTGTATATGCATTCATTCAAAAATCTATCTTCTCTTATTAGTTAAACTTGTGCTCGACGCATTTGTCGATTACAAGTCACAATGACTCTGTTTCCGAGAACAGGTATTTTATAGTTTTCGTGTTCAATTTGCTGAGATTATCTATACTCTAGAAGAATCTGCTTTGATATTTCTCTATGATTTTTATCAGTAGTCTTAGATCTGATTCCCTGAAATCTTTTTTGTCCTATAGTCATTTTTGATCCTGCAATTATGGTGACTAGATATCACAATTTCATTATTGCATTTTTGTTATTTGTTTGGGTGATGTATTATGGAAATTCGATATCGGAGAAAATAACTTCGAATGACGGGAAAGGAATCAATGGCGTAGGAGGGGAGGACAGGGGATGTTTGTAGTCCCCACCGTCAATGATTGGTGGTGAGGATGAAAGGGGTATTAAAAAAGTAGGTTGGGGCGGGGGTGGTGGAAGCGGTTGAGTATGGAATAAGGAATCAGTGGAGAGTAGATTAGGAAGACTAGAAGAAATTGGAATGGGGAGGGGGAAAATTGCACCCGGTGATGCCAGTCCGCATGAGGAAAAGGTGCTGAAAGAGAAGGAGGAGAAGCAAAGATTAAGAGAGGAGAAGGAAGCGGAGGAGAAAAGGGTTAAAGAAGAAAAAGAAGAGCAGGAGAGAAAAGAAGAAGAGGAGCAAGAAAGAAAAGAGAACGAAGAAAACATAGATGCGGAGGAAAATGTGAGTGGGGAGGAAGAGACGGAGGTTGAAATGATTGAGGAAGACATCAATAATGAGGATACGAACAATAACGAAGTGGAAGAAGTGAAGGGCGAATACAAGCTGCTCGCTCTCCGTTCCCTTTGCGAAACTACCACATTTCAACCCGGGCTCTACCTTCAGTGTCACTCCTGGTGTGGCCCTAACTCTACATCCATCTGTGGCGGTCTAAACAATGCCCGTAATCGTATACAAACTTGTCTCCGTTTGGCCTTCGACCTCGGTTCCGGAATCATCCTTCCCACAGTGCAATCGCATCGCAACACCGAGAACTTCGTTGACTATGGCGACACCACTGATAATACTCTTTGCCCGGACGTGTATTGGGATATTGAGTTTCTTCTCCAGGAAATGAGTTCTGCATGCCCAGAGATAGAAATACGACAGTGTGGGGATGTTTCTGGAATAGATGAGAATAGAATCATACAGATGGATAAGAGAGAACACGGAGATTCCAGTCACCACATTGGCACGTTTAAAGCTATAGTGAACGAGCATTTAGAATCTCTTTCTCTCTCATCCATTTCAGCCCAAAATCCAGTTGCGGTTGGCTTTGGCGATACGATATATGCATACAATTATACATATGACTCGGAACAAGCCCTCCAAAAAGACTTCTTCCGTACCCTAAAATGCAATAAAAAATTGCTCGATTTCGGGTTGAGGCTTCGATATAGCCCCGAGTTACGTGATGGATATATCGGAGTTCATTTCCGGGGTGAAAGCGATTGGCCCCAAGGTTTCGGTTCACGGGAAGATCAAATTGATTTTTTCACGCAGGAAATCAAGCTTGCATCTTCTGCCCAAGGGGCTGCCGAGGGTATCAAGACCATATATATAAGCTGTGGGGATGAAGCGGCCATCTCAAGGTTCAGCGAGCCCCTTTCGGAACTGGGGTATCGGGTGTATGATAAGTGGAATTTGGCATCATCTCTTTCCGAACCATCTCTACTATTAGAAGAGATGGAATTTGATACCATGGCTATTATTGACTATGCTGTGTTGGTCGAGTCAGCACTTTTCCTCGGGGTATGGATGTCGACATTCTCCCAAACCATTGCATATGCGCGCACGGTGGACCTTGAACAGGAATACTGGGAGACATATGTTAACCCAGGAAGTAGAAGGGATGGACTAACGAGATTGTGGGATCAAGCGCCTGCTTTGAAAGGAGATGAAACGACTAAGATATTAGTCGTTAACACGGGCGGGTTCAGTAATATGGACTCTTACCCTTGAGAGTTGCAAGTAGATACTGAGTTGAGATTCGAGGGTAAGATGGATGAATGAATATACTTCCATGTAATATAAGAAGAATTAGCTGCATTGTTCATGCAGACAGCCTTCTAAGCCATCCGTCTCGGGGTCCTCGATCGGGATGGATCTCATGATTTATGTCCGGTATTAAATTGCACCGTCAATTTTTTTATGAGACACTGGAGTCAACGTGCATTTGCTAACGCATCGAGCCAGAAAAAAAAGTAGTGAAAACTAAAATGAATTCCACATTATATTATTATACCATGCTAGCCAATCTACAATTTACCTTCTCCCTCTGAAATGTTCCATACAATCCACATGTATGTATGTACTTGAGGTATGTTCAGGATATTTGAGACAATCCACGTTGGTGCTAGATGTTGTATCGGAATGGCCCACTTTGGCAATGGATGTAAGCCTGTTTCATCATGATGTTGTAGCTTCATAAATCGTTGATGCTTGATCTGTACGTAAATGAAAGCACCGAAATGCCCTGAAAAGACAACGGATCAAGAACGGTTGCTGCGACTTTTCCATTCCATTTCATCCTGCACTTGATTTTGGTCGTGGATTTCAAGAGACAATGAATTTCTCAGGAGTTGCCAGCTTGGCCACAGGCACAGATAATCGCCCTGTGACCTATAGTGTTCTTGGATAGTAGGCCTTCCTTCCTACGAGACTCTAAGAAGCCTTTTTACTTCTGAATTTCTTTTGAATATCCTCCTCTGTAAACTTGCGGGTCTTCGTCCTCAGCATAGCTGCCAGCTCCTCCTTGCTCTTCCCGATATTTTCCCCTGTCGGAACGAGACATCCAGCAAGATGTTCATAATCTTTCTGCATCAGTTTGATGAACATCATAATGTAATCGATATTTTGGAAGACGAGAGCTTTGCCAGAATCGTAATTTTGTTTTCCTTTCAGATAACTAAGTGGCTGATCGCGCCAATGTCGAAGTGGGTTGAGATGATGGGCCGTATGCCAACCGTCGTTGAAGCAGTTTCGGTTGCTCTACAAAATAAGGAATTAGTGATGAATCTAAACAGTGCCATGAAGTTATGGGATGATCCCTTACCGCCACATCAATCAGAACAATGGAAGATCTATAATCCGAATCGGGATCGATTTCATCAACCAATGCATGCTGTCCCCAGTTCCCTACCATTAATCCAATTCTCATTTGCATGAATGGTATTAACAACACAAAGAGGGTTGGCCAGAAGTTCAACTTAGCCATCACATACATGCCCACGTATGAGCCAACCTCCCAGAACAGCACCTCGCATGCTAACTTCGTTTTTTTAGTTCGGAAGAAGTACAATGGAAGCTCAAGCCAGATAAAGAACATGAAGCGACCCCAGTACTTCAGAAAATCAATTATATCGTCCCGTTGATACCGCAGAGTCGAAGAAAGATCATCTGGCCCATTACCCTCAACATGATGACATTTGATATGGTGGTAGTAATAAGAATGTAGCGTGTGTCCCATGAGGGGCTCAAGGAGATATGGAAACGTTTGGTCGAGCCATGCGTATTTCTTCACCAAAACACCGTTGTTATGAATGTGGTTGTGAAGCATAAGGGTGAAAGGTCCGCAGTAAAGAGCCTGCATGATCCAATGGCAGAACCCATGTATTAATGAGAATCTGTTGTATAAAATTATAGCGCTCGGGACCGACGTGGCGAGGTAAAGGATGATATGTGTGAGGAAGACAACATCTGTTGGCCGACGTACTACTCCTTTCGCCCATTGTACGTATGGCTCAAGTATATATTGGTATAAAGGACGGGGGAGACGTTCAAGATCTTCTTGATCCCAACTTGTGAATACTGTAGGTTGGAATTTCTCGTTATTCTCATCGTTGAGTGCTTCCAAAATCGAAATTTGCTCGTCGATTTGAGATTGGCGTTCTTGACTTGCAGAAGTGTCCGAGGGATTGGCTTTGTTACTTTTTTGCACATCTTTTAGTAATAACTCAAGCACCCTTCGATCGGGTTGAGTTAAGTTAGGATCCATGGCTTGAAGATCCATGATGTTGTAAATGAGTTGGTTGTTAACCAAGATTATTTGTGGTAGAAGGACATGAATGAATATTTGTATTAAGAGGATCCCTTTGGGACCATAATTTTGCGATTGAACTAGCAGATTCACCTACCTAGTACTGTGAAAACCGCAAATACCCTTAATTCTCTATGAAGACCCACCGTGAGAAGATCAGGGTCCTAACCATACCTATTATCACCCATACCGCGCGGTTTCTATTATTGCTTCATCTAGACCGGGAGCCCCTTTATATGCGTAAATGCACGTGAAGTCGATGTTTTGGTGGAATTTATGACCGAAAACGGATGGGGAAGGATTATAGAAGGTGTGAACCAGTAAATCATCATAAGATCGATGGCTTGGAAGCTGCCAGCCTTATGGCAACAGCTGTTGCAGGTAAGCTCGCTGTTATTAGATGGATGTTATTGGCCGTCAATTTCCTGATAAATCATCAATCGATCATGATCATGATCAGTAGCATCATAAGCAATATACTTTGACCGCTCTATGCCTAAGGACCGGCAAAGAGATCCGGTGGCAACTCTGTATGAGAATTCTTCGAAGAAATGGACTCCTTTCCAAAACTCGAGTGCAATCTTTTTGGTGCGAAACATAGGAAGAATTTCATTGAAACAATAGCTCGAGAATGGAGACTTTGAAAAGACTGCCGAGCTATCACGAAGCTTGAGCTTTGAGGCGGAACGTGCTTAGTAAGACACACGTCCTTCCGAAACTCCTAAAACTGAGCAGGGCGAATTTATCCGATGGTCCGGCGGGGCAATTATGTGTTTGGTACTCGTAGGGATGGATCATGGAAGTGAAGAAAAAGGAGAGAAGCTACCAGGTAAACACAACATACTACGTACCACTTCTACTTTTACCGATTGATGATACTATATACATTATACCAATTGACAAGCCTATACGAATTGACATGCAAGTTCATGTCTTGGGTGCCTTTCGGTAAGGGGATATAATCACATTTAATTTGGTTTCTTTCTCCTATTTTACAACCTCCTTGAGCAATCCTATTTGCACATGTACATATATAGGTAGGTATATACAGCAATGATAATGTTGCAAGTTGCTCAATCCGCTCCAGCCCGTATGTGAGTATATCGCCACATCTAAATAACAATGACGCTAATCCTCAATATCGCTCATGTATGGTATCAGTACATTCTTCATCACTGTCCCTGCAAATGTTTTCTCTTTTCGTTGCTTATTTCTTGTAATCCTCTGGTCCAACCATCAACTCCGGTCTAACCAACTTATCGAAATCCTCTTCACTCAAGGCCTTCAACTCCATGGCTGATTCCTTCAAAGTCAATCCTTTCTTGTGGGCATTCTTGGCCACTTTGCTAGCCATATCGTAACCGATCTTTGGGTTCAGGCAGGTGACCAACATGAGACTATTGAGAGTTTTGTTAATACTTGCTATTTTCAGGCTCGAAGGAAGGGGAAGATGGTATTAATAGTGAAATCGGTATACGCACGATTCTTTCAAGATGCTTTGAATCTTCTCCTCATTGGCTTGTAGTCCAACCACCAAGTTCTTCTCAAAGCTTCTCATTCCATCACTCAAGATTCGAATGCTGTGTAACAGATTTCTAATGACCAATGGCTTGAAGACGTTCAATTCAAATTGGCCGTTCATACCACCAATGGTTGTAGCAGTACCGTTTCCAATTACCTGGGCGCAAACCATAGTGATGGCCTCGCATTGGGTTGGGTTGACCTTACCTGGCATGATCGAACTTCCAGGCTCGTTTTCTGGAAGGGCAAGCTCGCCGAGGCCACATCGAGGACCGGATCCAAGATATCTGATATCTTGGGCAATCTTGAAGAGGGATGAGGCGAGGGTGGTGAGAGATCCAGAAGCTTGAACAATCGCATCGTGAGCTGCAAGAGCTTCAAATTTGTTAGGTGCAGTTGTGAATTGTGTTCCGGTCATCTTGGTAACCTCTTCTGCGATAGCTTCTGCGAATCCCTTAAAGGTGTTGATACCAGTACCTACAGCAGTTCCTCCTTGTGCTAAGAGTCTAAGGTGGGGTAGGGATGATTCGACACGCTCGATACCATAATCAAGTTGTGCGACATATCCGGAAAACTCCTGGGCGAGGGTAAGAGGGGTTGCATCTTGCAAATGAGTTCGCCCAATCTTAATAATGTTCTTTGCCTCAAATTCATCCACTTTAGCTTGGAGAGCATCTCGTAATGACTTAGTCGCAGGGAGGAGCTCATTCTCGATTTCGAGGACTGCAGCAATGTGCATAACAGTAGGGAAGGTATCGTTTGAGGAAGCTGACATGTTAACGTGATCGTTAGGGTGAACTGGTTTCTTGGTTCCCATGGTTCCGCCCAAGATTTCAATAGCCCGATTCGAGATAACCTCATTAGCGTTCATGTTTGACTGGGTTCCAGAGCCAGTTTGCCAGACGACAAGAGGGAAATGATCAAGCAACTTAAGATCTGCGACTTCCTTCGCAGCTTCCTGAATGGCTTTTCCGAGCTTTGGGTCTGTTGAAATTTCGTCAGCTCATGTCCTAACCAGTATCTCCTTTGATGTAGGCGTACCTAGACCAAACTGCATGTTCACAGTTGCAGCCGCGCCTTTCAGAATACCAAAAGCCTTAATAATTGGAGGAGGCATGCGATCTTGAGGCTGGTTTATCTTGAAGTTCTCCAACGAACGCTCAGTCTGCGCTCCCCAATATTTGTCCGAAGGGACCTCGACATTTCCAAAAGCATCGGATTCGGTTCTTGTTTGTGACATATTGTATGCAGTTGCGTGGAAGTTTCTTTGCAGACGAGGAAACGAAGATTGTACACTCTTAAGCTTATATGATGAAGGAGCACAATTAAGGACCCGAGTGGCAGTTTTGCTCGTGATGTTGACGGCATTCGCGGGGCTGGTGGAGGTGGTGAATGTACGAGCGATTGCCCGAGGCAACGGAGTTCGAAGTGTGGATGTCCGGAGCATTGTGACTGATCAAAAGAACTACAAAATCTGACAAAATAGCAAATTGTGTCCAATTTCACTCAATTGAAATTTTGGGGAAACTTGTACTTAAATCAATCGTAGTTAAGAAATACTAAGAGTCAGTAATGGGCACGGTGGCTCGAGGGTGGGTGTGGGTATGATAGCAAGTCAAAAAAATTATGGACTCCAAAAGTTTCACCCGCCATTAAAATCGTCTTGGCGGGAACTATCGGCATCGGGACATTCCGGCAATTCCGTCGCTTTGAATATGGTTCTTACGTAATGCCCATTTAGTCGAGTACTTGAACAAGGTGAAGGACACACACATACTGTAACAAGGACAATCATGCAGTACCCCGAGATCCTAAAGTTAGGAATGCTACAGTACAAAACCGAGTTCAAGTCTTCTGCTTTTCATATTTCTATTTGTTATTCGCCTTAATCTCTTGTGTATTTCAGATAGCGAGGCGAGGTGCTTGAGGCTTGAGCACACTGAACTTCGATACCCTTTCTTCACTCCTTCCAACCTTCTCGCTAGCGAAGCATTTAGCATGCACATAACAACTCGAAGATTATCCTCTCATCCTCAAATAAAACACTAAACTCTCACCTCTCAGACTTACAGATCTTCATTTACTCTTATTCCATCTTCTCTCGTCTGGAAATTCAAGAATTAATAGCAGTTTTTTGGTTGCCGCAAGACAAGGACGAATTCTCTGGAAGCTCTAATTCTGATGACATTTCCCCTCCTCGACTTTTCTTTGAGAAACTTACAGTATTGCACGGCTAATGTTGTATTGTTATATGTCCATTTTAAGTCTCAATATTCAGTTCTATGTCATTTTGTTCTATCGGGAAACAACCGCTGAATTCGTACCAATTTTTAAAACAATCTTCTAGGCTCCCCAAAGGAATGCCCTCAAAAGTGTCACTTCAGTGCATCAGTTTCTTTCACTCCACTCCAGAAATTTGCTAAAATAATTCACATTGCAGTGCACTCCATGGTAGTATTCTCCATGGTAGTATTCTGAATATATCGAATAAATATTCAATAGTGTTGAAAACGAAGGCATTGTTCTGAGACCTGAGATCAGGGTCTATGAACGGAAAGGTATACCTAGTAGATGCAAAAACAGTGAACAGAAAAATAAAGAAACCAAAAGTATACAAGTACATATTATTCACCCAATACCAGTTGAATAACGGCAATCTAAGCCCTTGCTATCAAATGAAGACACAGCTTCCGAGGGGTTTAATCCTGCAGTGTAAGAATAAGTACGGCCATGGAATCAGCTTCATTACCAAGAAATCAGATGGTCTTAATTGGACACAAATCCCGATAATCCCACTACTACATGCTGCAAACAAAGTGTCCTCAATACCAATAGTTCCACCTCCTAGCTCAGCCCCTCTTGTCCGTCAACAGATCTGGCTCAACATCTTCTAACCCCATAGAAAGCAAAGTTCTGCGTTTCGATATCAAAAGAATCAATGCCGGAAAACAGCCTAAAATAAGAAGATTGAGATAATACGGCGTGGAAGTTGCGAGAAAGGTAGAGTAGAATAAGCCGAGGACAATTCACGGTGTTAAAATCGACCCATGACGAAGCTGAGAGATGAACAAGGAACAGACGCGCTTTGCCTTAACATAAAAGGAGCAATAGGTCGACATTTGATGTGTCTTGACAAAAAACATAAAATCAAGCATTCGTAAGTCACCAGGACTGTTTATGAGCTTGCTCGGCAAGATTTCCCAGCGCAATGCTCATCCGATAATCAAGTGAAGATTTCGATAGTTCTGAATGTAGAAGTCGAGACGTAATCACAAACTCCCAGATGTGGATTGTGCAATTTTCCCCTGGACAATAATTGCAAATCAAGCTAGGGGCTTTCGTACTCTGATAGGACCAACTACATTTGCTAATCCGGCTCCAAGGTCCCCCTCAAGTACGACGCCTTTCTGTAAGATCTCAACGTCATTGTTCTCTCGCATCGTAAATAGAGTTGATCGAATATCTGGCATGGCTTCGCGCCAGTAAGAATAAACCAATGCTTGAAGCTCCGAATGAGCAAGTGCTCGAGCGACTTCGGAAGGACAAAAAGTCTTGGGTGATTGGCGTGATTCTAGAAAGTGATTTATGTAGCGTTCAATTATTGAAATGGAATCATAATGTGTAGTGTCATCCATCGAAAAAGCGAAATTATATCCAGATTGTTTATTGTTAATCGAAGTATTTGGCATCCAAGATCAATATTGATAAAGACTAGTGAAAGCTTTGGCGCAATTAGCCGAAGTCAAATCTGAAACCAAGCTCTGTAGACGACACGAAGAGATTGTACTTAAAATGGTTAATTACGATATGTTGAGATTGTTTGCTGTTATATAATTGAATTTTTACACTCTATTGCTTAGCTTCTTTCTTCATTCAAGTACTATGAACGAGTGGCCTACCTGGCCAGTTCATGGGTATCATCGTGTACAGAATTCCCCTATACCCAACCGTACCCAAAGCGCCCTTCTTCCCTGCCCTCCCTTTTTTAATCATTTTATACAATATTCTGGTACATAAAAACAACCAATATCCTTTGCGCCAATGCTGCACCACTACCCTCATGTGGGTTATTAACGCCTTTGAAACACCCGGTGCAAACTCCGTACCCAGCCGCAGGTAACATTACGCATTAAGCTCCAATTGCTAGACATGAATCTAGCACCATATCCAATGCAGCTCGATCTTGATATTCGGCCCCTTCCCACCCCCAATCTTCGATATCACTCATTGGTTCGTCTATCGCGTGCCCGTTGACGCCATTAGTCAAACCGTTGACCTCGAGACCAGTCATTTCGATGTCGCCATCTTCATCTTCAGTAATGATTCTTCCTTGAGGCCCAAGTTGTGTGAATGCGTTCCAGTCTTCTAGCTCGCCTTCTTGGTAACCGAACATGATTTGCTGGACAACGACTGGCATTTGCCCTAAACCACAATCGGAAATCTCAAGTGCGGTCCGTACATCAGCCATACCTAGGGGTCCTCGTTCACTTGCCGCGCGGGCTTCCGTAGGTAATAAGCCGTTTTTATCCCGAAGGACTTCGTTGCGCAACGAGGACTTTTCCTCCCTTTCTAGCTGCCTTCGGTACTTGTGCGTTTGTACCCAGGAGGAGCCGCCACCGGTTCCAGCACTCCCCGTAGATCCAGGCCCATTGCTTCTCGTTTTACTGAATATTGATGATAAGACCTCTTTGATAAAGGTTTCTGTTGCCACAGACATAAATTGAGCCGCATCTTGGACATGGCCATTGACCAATCCTGTTTCGTAGCATATGGGAAGCATGCGCGATTCGATAGTTGTCATGTCAGGAAACTCTCCTGATTCCGAGGCTAGAGGTAAAGCATATCTTTTCCGAATTTCCAGATCCCAATCTTGAATAACATGTAAGTACTATTGAACTGGCCAGGTTTGGTACTTATGTATAACTCACTAGTTTTATTCAGACCGCCAGCACTAGCAGGCACAATCTCTGGCTGTCTTGCAGGTTTAGGTCGGCGATGTTCAGTCAGCATTGTTGCAAATGCATCGAATGGGTCGAACTACAAAGCAATTTAGCACATAGTCACTCCATATAAGCAAGAAAAGTAATCTCACATCATTTTGAGAAAGATCCTTCAACCTTCGTCTATCACGACTCGGTAGTTGCATAACTTCTGTCTTAAGTCTTTGTTCTGCCGCATCGCCGCTCACCGGCTTGCTCCCAGCTCCTGTTGTAGGTTTATCGTTTGCACTGACCCAGCTCGCCACGCCCTGGTCAGGCATTTCACGAGTTGTGTTCGCATAAATGGCAGATATCAGTTGATTGTGGAGATGTTCGATTTCGCCAGTATTTGTTATGAGAAAATGATCAATTCGGGATGAAAGTTCAATTTGGTTCATATGCCCTGAAACAAAGAATTAACATAATTTTAACACGCGTAATTGTCGCCCCTCACAAGAGACATCAAGTTTAATCACATACCCATAAGAAACAAGCCAATTGAATCTTTGTATATCCCAAAATTCTCGCCAATGGCAGACTTGACTGCCGTGTACAACGGCTCAAGGTCGATGCGCGGCGGAACATGATTGAATTTTGCAGATTTTTGTACCGGCGTTGTCGCAGTAAGTGATTTGTTAGGTAGAACAGGAGTTGGACTCTTGTTCGTCACACTAGAGCGACTCAAGGCCGCTGGATCGATGTCGGGCATGATGACTGTAGGAGCTATTTAGGCTCGCGCGACCACGCTCTCAAGGCGCGAAAACCTTCAATTTTATATCGCCCATATATAGAGCAATAGCGGAAGAATTTGATGACACAAATTCAAAATAAAAACTGTTGATTTGGTGGCGTGGTTGATGATTGAATGATGGTCGACTCGCGGCATAACATAGAGGTGACGTTGTGAGAGTCAGTTGGCCTTGTAGCCTTATGTAAGAAATCTGGAGTTCTAGGGTAACCTACGAGCCTACCTCCCTTGTACTGTCACTAAATCAAAGCAAACCCCTCAAAGTTGAAGTAAATAAATCATCGCGTATGATCCTTATCAACGCGTCCACTCTTTTGATCAACTCTCATGAAGGTTAACGAATATATGTTTCTTTGAGCATTAAGACAGAGTCGCAGATATTCAATTATCGCAACGATGCAACTATGTCCTCACGAAGTACTCGTATCTCCACTGCTATTGATAGCTTAGTGCGCCGATTTCAAGTAGATATTCCTGGAGAAGATCCTGCAGACGCAGAGGAAAGAGAAAGCAATGCTACCGACTTTGTACGGGAAATTCTGGGAAGGTATTGACTTTGGAAACTATGCGCAGTATTATGCAATGCTGATTTTGCAATTTACGTAGCTCAAAAACACCTGCTGTTGTGGCAGATGTAAATCAAGCTTCGGATTTGATAAAGAAACGATTAATACAAACAAACCCAAGTCCTAATGAAGCCTTACGATTTACAAACCTATATAGCCGGCTCCTCTCCATACCGGTCATTACACAAAAATGGGCAGTGCTTTACTTTCTGTATCAACTAGGCGACCATGAGCAACCCAAGCCTCCTGGATTAACGAGCCCTTTTATGAGTCCAGTAAACAAGAGGAAATCCAAGAGACCTGTCGAGGACCAAGATACCGCCAGCGCTGCTCCTCTGAGAGACACCCGTCGAAACATTCAAACAGATGGTACTTTCGACTCTCAAAGTCAAACATCGCGAGAAGAGAGAGAATTCGACGATGCTTTTGCGCCTGCTGGATTGAGGAAGTTACCGGAACGGGAAGGGGGCCAGAGAGATAGAAAGGAAGAAGAACAGGTATTTGCGAAGACACCAGGTAGTCAGCGTGAGAGTGTCGCATTGAAGACGGCTCTACTGGCTGAAAATTATGTCGAAATTGATCCCCCAGAAACCGCACTACTTAGGGACTTGCCGTTCACATTACAAGGCCTATCGTCCTCAAACTTGCCATTTGACTCGCAATCGAGCCTCAGACTACCCGATACTTTACCTGTACCAATAATTTCAATTCTCCATACATTAGCTGAGCCATCGCTATTATACAGAAGTTTATCTGGCTTTGTGCAGACTAGCGACGGTGGTCTCCTTGGTCAGAGTCTACGAGCCGCTATTGCAGGCGAGCTTAGGTCATATCTTGGACTTGTAGCAACGCTAGAAGGTCAGATCCGACGAGCACTTTCATCGTTAGACGAGAGCGAACCAAGAGGAGGTGTTGGAAAAGCAGGGGTTACTCTTAAGAGATGCGTAGTGTGGACCCGAGAGGCGACGATGGGCTTGAGATTAATGAGCCTAATTAGTGAGGAATCCAAAAGTAAAAAGGGTGGCCAGCTTATCACGTTGATCCATGGATTTTCATCGTCGCACGGGGATCCAATGGTAGGAGCATTCGCTGAACGGTTGTTGATTCACGTTACTCGACCGTTTTATGATATGCTTCGACATTGGATATATGACGGAGAATTATCTGATCCATATCATGAATTTTTTGTTTCGGAACAGGATCCCAATGCGATCCAGGAGGCCCAAGATGGCAGAAGTAGAGGAGGTGCTAGCAGTGTATGGGAGGACAAATACAAACTTAATGAAAATATGGTACCAAGTATCATCACTCAAGACTTTGCTCAAAAGGTCTTCCTAATCGGAAAATCCTTGAACTTCATCCGCTATGGTTGCGGGGATTCTCAATGGGTGGAAGAGTACTCGAAAGATGCGTCAAAAGAACTACGGTACGGCGATACTGCGACTTTAGAGACATGGATTGATGAGGCTTATAAAACGACTATGGCCCGACTAATTCACTTAATGTCAGAGAAGTTCCATCTGTTCGAACATCTCAAGGCTCTTAAAAATTACATCCTCCTGGGGCAAGGAGATTTTATCGCTCTACTCATGGAATCTCTTGCATCAAATCTTGATCGTCCAGCCGGTGCTCAATATCGTCATACTCTCACCGCTCAACTTGAGCACGCTATTCGTGGTTCTAATGCGCAATACGATTCGCCCGAGGTTCTCCGCCGTCTCGACGCCCGCATGTTACAACTTTCACATGGTGATATAGGTTGGGATTGTTTCACCCTTGAATACAAAATTGATGCTCCTGTCGATGTTGTTGTAACGGAATGGGGTAATCGACAATACCTCAAAGTGTTCAACTTCCTATGGCGCATCAAGCGTGTTGAATTTGCCTTGTCGACTACCTGGCGTAAATGCATGACTGGTGCCCGTGGCGTCTTACTTGGATCTCCAGACCCCGCCTTCCATCAATCATGGAAACAAACTCGCGGTGTCCTTGCAGAAATGATTCATTTTATCGCGCAACTGCAATACTATATTCTCTTTGAAGTCATCGAATCTTCTTGGGATGAGCTCCAATCCGCTATCCACAAAGATGGTTGCACACTTGACGATCTTATCAAAGCGCATACTAAATATCTCAATGCCATCACGCACAAAGGTCTGCTAGGCGCTAAGAAAAAGCATTCAAATGATCTCGATGATAATACGTTCATGGTTCAATTAGGCGAGATCCTCAGATTAATGCTCTCATACCGCGACGCAGTTGACGGCCTTTATTCCTTCAGTGTAACCGAATACTCAAAACGTCAGAATGCCAATTCTCCATCCATCCCGCGCCCAGGCACATCTACCTCCTCTCGACCTGGAACTCGGTTCGATGATTATCCTCCTGCTAGATCTCCATTCGAGAACCCCAATCCTGCTCTTTTAAATCTCAATCTTTCGAATATTCAAGGCGAAGAAGAAGAATTCCCCTTGCTAGCAGAGAGATTGAGTGGGTTGGGAACGCAATTCAAAACGAGGATTTCACTATTACTCGGCGATTTGGCATATCAGCCAGACACAGACATGAGGTTCTTGGGTGTGGTAATGAATTTTAATGACGTATATACGGGAGTGAGGCGGAAGAGCGCCCGAGAGAGGGAGCGAGAAAGAGATAAGGGGAAGGGTAAAGCTAGAGAAGGAAGATCCGGCGAGTCGAGTGCCAGGGAAAGATAATTGCGTTGTGTTCAGCACCCCTGGTATCAGAAGAATGAGTAGAGATGCGTGGAGAAAAGGGGCGTACTGTATTTCCATGGACTCTTTTCGCGTAGCATGGTATGACATATTAGGTCGGTTCGATAAGGATACCAATGAATGATGGATGGGTGGATTGCAGATTGGCTGCTTTTGGCGTTGGTTTGTTGTTTGATACGTGTTGATGAATATACAATTTTTTTTTTCCATAAACGCATAATTGATTCCCGCCTCTCAATGTGCATGCATACATATACTTCAATTCATCATGGGTACTCCAATATTATTAGCTCTGCTTTTCTCCATCTTGTCTTTATCCCACACTATCCCATCCCATCCCAGCCATATCTCTTTTATCCAAAAATATAAAATACTTAAAGATACCCATAAAACTTATAGGGAATTTGACAGGCCGAAGGAAAGGAAAAAGCTGGGTGTATACTTGGTGAATAAAAGCTTTCCAGCGTTGATATTTTTTGTTTCATTGCATGCATTCTCACACTTGCTCACTTAAGTAACACGTACGTTATTCACAGATGGGGTATTGTGTATGAATTTGATATCATATTCACTTGCATTTTCATTCCTCCTTGTCTTCCTTCCTCTACCCCTCTACCTATTTCCTTCCCAATCTTTAACCTCTCCCAATTTTGATATCCTCACAATATCCCTTCCTTCTCAAATCATCCTACCCTGCCAAATCCAGACTGGGCTCGCCCGTTCCCATTCCATCATCCCCCCTAACCCATGCCTTTTTGAATTTCCCCGTTATCCCATCCACTGCTCTCTACCCACCATCTTTCCCAATGTTACCAGAGCACAATTGCCCTAACAAAAACGCCATGCCTGCCATATACCCATAGAAGCCTTGATATGAGATCCTTGAGATGCCAGAGTCTAAATACAACGCAGAAGATGAGTGCAAGAATCAAGAATGCAAGAAAATACAAAAAGGTATATGAAACCAAGCAGCCAACCAGGTATATCCTATCTTAATCGTACAAAAAATATAACACATCATGTTTTCTCCCTTTCCTGCCCGCATCACCCTATTGCCACCTACACTCGTATAAAGATCAGACTTCTTTATCAATACCTTCTCCTTCTAGAACTTGGGGCCCCTAAATCAATTTTCTTCATTTCCTCTAACAGCGCCCACGCATCCCCACCTCCACCACCTCTCCCTGCGCCACTACTAGCGGGAGCCGGTAATGCCATTGGAATTTTTGGTGGTACGACTGGCCCAACCGCCCCTCTATATACACCGCCAGGGCTACTTCCATACTGATAACCATTTGACTGATAACTATCATTTGAATATTCAGCCGTTGAAGGTCTCTGCATCGACGTTCTACTAGATGCGTAAGTTGGTTCTTTGTAGATCGGTACAATTGGGGATGAATAGTATGCAGGTTGTGCGGACATGCGGTTTGACTTCTTTTGGAGTTTCCTATGAGCAGTAGCTGGAGGATTATCTGGAATGCCGCCGCTGAAGTAAATTGGGGAAGAGACGGCCATTGATTGAGGCCTTGCTGCTTGACGCAATTGCTTACGACCATTTGATGGCATCGGATTTTCTGCTGGTGGAGCTCGATAATTGCGATCTGGCATTTGTGATGCGTATTTTGGTCCCTTTTGTTCAAGGAGTGGCGCATAATTAGATTCGGGAATGTGATCACTTGGATCGATTTCCCTACCATCATAAGTAATGATTTTGGCATCCGGGTCATCTTTAGAATCATAAGCAGCGCTTAGAGATGTTGCAGATTTCGATCCTGCCAGACTTGGATTGAAAACATCATAAGAATCTGGCCCGAATGCAATACCTGATAATCTTCGAGGCTCCGGAGCAGGACTGACCGGTTTTCGCGTGACTGCTGGGTTAGGTGAGGTACCTCTTCTATTCATGGGGTTAGGTGAAACACCTCTTCTATCCATAGGCGGATTGGGAGATGCACCTCGTCTATCCATTGGATTAGGAGACACGCCTCTTCGATCCATCGGGTTAGGCGAATTTCCTCGTCTATCCATTGCGGGGTTAGGCGACGTACCCCTACGTTTTACTGGCACCATAGCCGTAGACGTGGCATATCGACTCTGGCGATCGTCATATGCCGCTTGTGGTGAGTATGGCACCACAGCCGAATTATCATGATAGGGAAGGGGTATTGGCTGTTGAATCTGTTGTGGCTGATGTCTTGGAATCTCTTGATATCTTCCTCGCTGCGAAGATGCAGGGTTTTGGCTATAACTTGCTCGCTTTTCATGATAGATCCGATCCGAGATTTCCTTTGCAATGATTGGATCCATTCCCGGCACTAGCGTTGGTGGCATCTCAGGCAAGCCATAATCTCCATTAGTATTTTGCACACCTATGGACTGGCTTCGGGCTTGCCGAGATGATGGGAGTTGGCCATAAGAGTTTCTTGAGGTTACAGAAGCACTATCTCTGGCAGGAGACATAGAACTGGAGGTCGGGTAGCCACCTGAGCTAATCGAATGTTGATGACTCGGAGCAGTTGTTGCAATACTATTGCGACTAGGTCGATGCCGTAAGTTTAACGGTGCCGGTACTTGGTTATACATCCCTTCAGCTGGGTGTTGCATGGCACTTGGTGCACTACCTCTATGCGGTATAATCGTCTGATAACTGTTTGGCCCTGGTCCTGGAGCTGGCGTGGGTGGGGCATCCTCGACAGTTGGCTGCATATCTTCATAACTGGAATTGTACCTCAAATCTCTCGAATCATAAGAGTTTTTTCGGGGTGGGTAAGGGTTTCCATTTTCGGACCTTCGGAATTGGTCATCGCTCTTTGGCGGGTTATAGGCCTGGTAAGCCGAGGTGGGCTGTGCATAAGCAGACATCGAATGACGGTGCAAATCATCCATGGAAGTGTTATATGGATTGGAATTTCCCCGACTGACTGGACGGCCATGGACAGCTTTGGGTTGCGCGAGAGTTGGCACCGAGCTCACGTGTCTGCTTGCATGAGCCGGAGGAGGTGGTGGAGGACCAGGGCTCATCGGAAGTTCATATGGACCTGGCTGCTGAGGCTCATAAGTTAGCATATGAGAGCCTCCATATCTCTCGCGAGGATCCGCTTCATGGGCCGCGTATTGATTCATATCGTGGCCGTGTTCGTAATCATATCTATCGTTATTCCGTATTGGTTGGGAACTTGGTGGTGCTCCAGCCATCATATCTTGGGGTGCACCGTATGGAGTAGATCCTGGACTGATGTCATATCCTTTGGGCTGGTTATATCGGGTTGAAGGTGCATTGTATTCCACTCTTTGTACAGGCGATTGATCGTGAACAAATCCGTTCTGGTATCCACGCGGTGACGTTTGCGCGTGCTCCTGACCAACAATAGGAGAATGATAACCACGCTGTGCTTGCATTGGATCAGAACTTGGATATCCACGAGGTGAAGGTTGATCCTGAATTACCGGCGGATTCGCATATCCTCGAGGGACATGATCTGGCATGCCATTCGGAGACATCTTATATCCTTGTGTCTGAATATGATCGGGTATTCCGGTCGGTATATTTTGGTAACCTCGAGGTGGGGTTTGGACATGATCTGGTATCGCAGAAGGAGAGTCTCTATATCCACGAGTAGGTGTCATTTGCATATGGTCTACTGCTGATGGGGCCTGATACCCTCGTGGAGGAGTATGACCTAGTTCAGCAGGAGGTGCCGCAACAGGGATCGGAGCTGGTGCTGCGACCGGAGGTTGCGCTGGAGCTCCAGTAATTGGATCGGTTGGTAAAGGCCGCCTCTTAACAACTGGTTTCACCCCTAATTGTCTTGGCCCACCAACTCCCTCTCTTAAACTCCCACTTCCACTTGCACTTCCACTCACACTTCCGAACTCCGTTATCGATTGCACAGATGTAGATGGAGTAATCGTCGATGGATTCTGTTTGGGTTCCTTCTTCTCCGGTTTCTCTGGCTTGGGTCTTTTATCATAATATGTGATCTCGACCCTAATCTCTCCCGCATATTTCCCCTTGAAGTTTAGGTTATGCCACACGTCACTTTGTCCCCCTCCTGCAACAATGACATCTTGTAAGCTAACCCAGGTCTCTCCTATCAGATCTGTTCTCTTGTCGTCATTAAATACTGAGACCTTCAATTGATAGTAATCCGGCGAATCGTGAACAGTAAACCGTAGCTCTTGATCCCTAAGACAGCCTCGTCAGCAAGAAACTAGACACAAAACTCCTCATTGAGCACTTACCATCGAGGGGTTTGTCCACCTCTCTTATCTGTCTCCGTTTTTTTGGCTTCCTTTCCCAACCGAGCTGCACAATAAGGATCTTGTTTTCCAATTGTCTTTCTGTTTGGTAGATTCTTGGCTCGATCAACGATAACAACCAGGGTACCAATCACCGGACCATCAACCGACATATCTGAGAAGATTCCAGCGGTATGCATGCCCGCCATTTTGAGTTTCGTGGCCATGATGAAGAAAGAGAGTAAGATATTATTAATGGGCAAAGGAAAGTAAGACTATATTATAATCCAATGGTGATTTATTATATGATAATTCTCGAGGTCGAGGTCGTGGTAGAGGGTTGTGTTCTCCTAGTCGTCAAGTCAAGTTGATCTCGGTCTCGAGTGTGTATAATAACTTCCAAATTCTTTCTTTCTTTCTTGCTTGCTTTCTTTCGATCTGTCTGTCTTTCTTTCTTCCCTCACCAGCTCTAGCTGAGCATTGTATTTGGGAAATCCTCAACTGATATTCCAAAGTCGAACGCCGAGTAGGTACGAAATCGCGTTAGAACCCTCGCATCTCAGACCGTTCCATGCAGCATAAATCATAAAAAGACTGACAGTCCAGAAATCTTCAAGAATTGATTTGAGAAGAGAGAAAGGGATCCGTTTTGATTGGAATGAAGCGGGTCTAGGGTGGATTAATTCGAAAGTTGTTCAAAATGTTACCTCTCATCTGTGTGCAAGGCGTGAGAAAGAGTTAAAGGGAGTGGCTGAAATCGTGGAGAAAGAATGGTGAAGGCTGGTGTTATCCTTGTAATGCAATACCCTCGTTACTTTGTGTAAAGGTAGGTGGGAGGTGGTAGGTGGGAGGGAGGGGGGAGCAAGGGATCGATTGTCTTTGTAGTAATAAGAAAGAAGGAAATTTGATATCATCCATTGAATGTGATTTGAATTTGAATTTGAATGTGAGTTTGAGTTTGAGTTTGCATTTGAGTTTGAGTTTGCATTTGGGCGATGTCTTGAATTACGCGTGGTGAATCGTTTTAATGGGATGTCTCGACGTGTAAGAGTTGTGGCCCCGGGTTATCGCACACTTAGACGAGATAAGCCCAGCCACCTTATTTATCACACCTTGCTTTAAAAATTCTATTATTATTCCAATCTTCATTATTTTCTATTCAAATTCGAAATGGATATTGAGCATGATCACGAAGATGATAATCATAAGTCTCATCAAAATTGGCATACCCCTCGACGTTCTAGGGTCATCCAAGCTAGGCTTGATGGAAATTCCTGGGGATGGATTGCCTCGAATTTGGGTGTACCACGATCCACCGCAAGAAGCATATTCAAGTCCAATTCGACTCGAAGGACTCGGAAAGGAAAGCCTTATCAAAAGCCTAAAATGACTACTAAAGAGATTCGTCGAATTATAAGAACTATTGCAAAAAATTGGAGTGGAAGGAGGATGACCTTTGAGCAAGTCAAAAATGTGCTTGGCATTGAGGC